>VHKM01001113.1:0-82943 GCA_007210695.1 Neogobius melanostomus | reverse complement strand
TATAACATGGCATTTATGAAGTCGTGTGTATAAACATTGGCATATAAATCTGCCAAATGTTAGCAGATTTAAATGTCTAGAGGTTCAGTATAAATAAGGAGAGCACGATGTGCCTAACATCTGAATAGGAAAAGTCAAATTCAGGCCAGTATTCGAGGTTCACCGAGATTGAAACTCGGATTCACTGATTCAGGATCCAGAGTGTGACCTTTACACCATGGAACCAAAACATTCAAACTACAAAACTACTTAGCATCGTTGGATTGTAAGATAAACAAAAAAATTATTGTGTGGCCTGTTTTAAGTCCAGTAAATAACAACAATTTGTGTAAGTCTGCTTTGATTCTGGCAGTGCATTCCAAGGGCCTGTATGCAGATTTGATAGTCGCAGTTAAGTATAAACTAACAGAGCCACAGGTCCCTAACATTCTGAAAGAGGAAAGTCAAAGAAGGCCAGTTTCCAGAGGTTTCCACCAATTTTGAAACTCGGATGCTGGATCAGGTCCAGAGTGCTAACATTACACCATGGAACCCACATGATGTGTTTACAAACTACGAGCAATTCTGATGTAAGAATAACGAAAAAATATCTGACTGAGAGGAACGCACCCAATGATTATTTAAGATAGATGATGCATATGATTGGGTTCTTACATCCAAATCAAAGGCCCTCTTTATTAGTGTGGAGGCAGAGTTTTAAAAGCTAGAAATATTCCTTAATTGCAGCCTTAATGCACTTTTTTTAATTTTATCTATCAGGTTTTTCTTTTCATTATTGTGATGAAACATTTCAGAGATCTGGGCTTCATCTCTTTCGAACAGTCATTTAAAGTGTTGGTGTAAGGTTCTGAAACAAGTTTTGATTTTCTGGAGACAACCAGCGAGCAAACAATAATCTACAGATAAGCAGAGCTGCACTAGGATTCCACCGAGATCAACCTCGGATGCGTGGATTCAAAGTCCAGAGGTGATCACCATACAACCATGGAACCAACACGAGCTGATGACGCATTCATTGAATACAGCCTCAATGAACTTTATGTAAATAACCAAAAAGAACATTCACTCTTCCAAAAGGAGCTGACTGAAAAGGAATTTTATCCCAGTTAAAGCAGTCATGAAATGTGCTCTGATTGTTTTCTATCAGATTAGCATAATACTCCTATGAGGTCCACCGAGACTTGAACTCGGGTCCTATCCACAAATGAAGTCCTAACGATTATAAAGCTTTTTAGGTAGCTTCGTATCGTTTTGGCCAAATTATTTTACCATGTCGGAATTAGCTGCTTTGTTTTTAAACTCGTAATTCCCATGAATAAATGTTAATGTAGGCGAACCTCTACACAGCTAACTTGGCTCTGGCACCTGGGAAAATATTGGACTAGAGACGACCGGCACTGATGGATTACTTCCTCTTCCACTTCTGCCACTCCTGTCCACAGGGCAGGCTACGCACCGTCACGTGTACTTTTTATTCGCTACGGTCCAAAACTTTATGCCAAAAAACTGTTTCCATCTTCCAAAATGTGCATAATCAAAAAACCCACTCTCATTGCGACGGCATAAAACTTTATGTGAAGTAAAGAGTTTTAAATGCGAAATTTTTTGTTGTTTCCATCACTCCTACAATGCAAAACTTTCAAAATGCGCATTAAAATCCAGTGATGGAAACACAGTTCTTGTCACATAAGGAAACCATAGGAAACATAAATGTACAAATGGTAATATAATGGAAATGACTATTTGGTCAATGAGGAGAAAGCTAGTTAGGAGGAAGGTTTCATAGTGTAGTGGTCCATCACGTTCTGCTTTTACACGCAGAAGTCCTTGGTTGCATAGCCCCATAAACCATGCTATGTTTGTGTGTCACTTCTGGATCTTGGATCTGTAGTTGTAGTGTCATCTGCAAGTCTGTTATTAAACATTGGAGTTAATAAGTGTTGTTAACATGGCATAAAATCTGCCAATTATTAGCAGATTTAAAAAGTCTAAGAGTTTCAGTATAAATAAGAGAGCACAAGTCTAAACATTCCCAAGTAGCGAAAGTCAAATTACACCAGTATCAAGGGTTCCACCAGATTGAACTCGGATCACTGGATTCAGAGTCCAGAGTGCGAACATCAATACACCATGGACAACATTCAAAGCTTACAACTTCCTAGCAATACGTTGGATGAGAATAACAAAAAAAAATTTATGCCTGTGTTTAGTCCCAGTACAACCACATTTTGTGTCAAGGTCTGACTTTATTCTGCAGTGCAATCCAAGGGGCTGTTATGGCAGATTTGAGTCTGCGTATGTATAACTACAGAGGCACAGTCCTAACATTCTATGGAGGAAAGTCAAATCAAGGCCCAGTTTCTAGAGTTATCCACCGAGATTTGAACTCGCGATTGCTCTTCAGAGCCAGAGTGGCTAACCATTACACCATTGGAACCCACTAGTGGATGAAATTTTACAACTACAGCAATTCTGGATGTAAGAAAACGAAATATCTTGACTGAGAGGAACCCATCAACGTGATGTGATTTTAAGATAGCATGTGCATATGGACTTGTGGTTATCTGACAATCCAAATTCCAAAGCCCCTCTTATGTTGTGGGAGGCAGAGTTTTAAAGTCTAGAAAGTATTCCTTAAATGCAGCCTTTAATGACTTTATTAAAATTCCTATCATCAGTGTTTCTTTTCATGTGTGATGAAAACATTCAAGATCTGGGCTCATCGTCTTCGAAACAGTGCAGTTAAAGTTGTGAAGGTTTCTTACAAGTTTGAGGTTCTAGAAACAACAGGGCGAGCAAAACAATATAATCTACAGACAAGCAGAGCTGCCACTAGGAGGTTCCACCGAGACTCGAACTCGATTGCTGGATTCAAAAGTCCAGGATGATCACCATTACACCATGGAACCACGAGCATGGACATTGAATACAAGCTCCAATTAACTTTATGTAAAATACCAAAAAGACATCTTATCTCCAAAAGAGCTGACTTGACAAGGGAATTTATCCAGTAGGCAGTCATGAAATGTGCTCTGATTTATTCTATCAGATTAGCATAATTTGACTTCCTATGAGTCCCCACCAGACTTGAACTCGGGTCTTATCCAACAAATGAAGTTCCCTACGATTATAAAGTTTTAGTAGCTTTTCGTATCGTTTTGCCAAGATATTTTACCATGTCGAATTAGACTGCTTGGTTTACTCGTAATCCTATGATTATAAATGTTAATGTAGCGACCTACACCACTAACTTGGCTCTGCACCGGGAAAATATGTTTGGATTAGAGAACGACCTGCTACTATGGATTACTTTTCTCTCTCTCACTTCTGTCCACTCCTGTCCACAGGGCATGCTACGCAACAGTCACGTGTAACTTTTATTCGCTACGTCAAATTTATGCAAAAAACTGTTTCCATTCTTCAAAATGTGCATTAAATCCAAAACCACCTTCATGCGACGCGTTGATAAATTACTGATTTTATGTGATAAGTAAGAGTTTACAATGCGGAATTGTGTTCCATCACTCTTCTACCAAATGCAAACTTCAAAATGCGCTTATTAAAATCCAGTGATGATATACACTAGTTCTGTCCACATTAAGAAAACCATTACATAAGATGTACCCAAATGGTAAATTATAATTGGAAATAGACTATTGTTCAATGAGGAGAAAAGCTAGTTAGGAGGAAGGTTTCAGTAGTTTAATTGGTCACACGTCTGCTTTACATGCAGAAGGTCCTGGTTCAAGCCCCAGTGAACCATATATGTTTTGTGTCACTCTGGATCTTTGGATTCTGTAGTGTAGTCATTCGCAGTCTGTTATCACATTGCATAAATCTGCAAATGTTTTTATTAGCAGATTTAAAGTCTAGAGTTCAGTATAATAAAGAGCACAGTGCCTAACATTCCAAAGTAGGAAGTCAAGTACAGCCAGTATTCAGAGTTCCCACCGAGATTTGAATTCGGATCACTGGATTCAGAAGTCCAGAGTGCCTAACCATTACATCCATGGAACGCAAACATTCAAACTTACAACTACTTAGAATCGTTGGATGTAAGAATAACAAAAAAAATTGTTGCCCTGTTGTTTAGGTCCAGTAAAACACACAATGTTTTTGTGTAAGTCTGGAATCTTTTGATTCTGCAGTGCAATCCAAGGGGACTGTTATTGGCAGATTTGAAGTCTGCAGTTAAATGTATAAACTAAACAGAAGCACAGTCCGCTAACATTCTATGGAGGAAAGTCAAATAAGGCCAGTTTCTAGAGGTTTCCACCGAGATTTGAACTCGGATTGCTGGAATTCAGAGTCCAGAGTGCTAAGATTACACATGGAACCACATGGTTTATGGAATATACAACTACCAGCAAATTCCCCTGGGATGTAAGAATAACGAAATAAATAGAGGAACCCATCAATGATGTTGATTTTAAGGATAGGCATGATTGCATATGGACTTGGGTTTCTTTACAATCCAATCAAGCGCCTCTATAAAATAGAAGAGGCAGAGTTTTTTAAAGTCTAGATAAGTCATTCCATAAATTGCAGCTCTTAATGCAACTTTTTTCAAAATTGCTATCAATCAGGGTTTTTTCCACTTTTTTCATGTTTGTGATGACAACATTCAGATGATCTGGCGCTTCATCTTTTTTCGAACACAGTCAGTTTAAAGTGTTGTGTAAGGTTCCTGACAAGTTGATTTCTAGAACAACAGGCGAGCACATCATAAATCTCAGACTAAGCAGAGCTGCCACTAGGAAGGTTCCAACCGAAGACTCGACTCAGGATTGTTGGTTCAAAGTACCAGAAGTGATCACTATTAAAGCCATGGAACACGAGGCATGACCATTGAAATACAGTTGCAATAACTTTATGTAATAAAAAAAGACATCTTACTCTGCCAAAGAGCTGAACTGACAAGGAATTTATAGTTTAGCAGTGCTGATGGTGCTTGATTGTTTTCTTAAGATTAGATTAATTGAACTTCTATGAGGTAGCGAGACTTGAATCGGGTCTTAATCCACAAATGAGTTCCTAACGGGATTATAAGCTTTTTTAAGTAGCTTTTTGTATCGTTTTTGGGCCAATTAATTTTACATGCTCGGAATTAGCTGCTTGTTTTTTATCGTATTCATGATAATGTTTATGTAGGCGAACATACAACATAACTTGGCTCTGCACTGGGAAATTATTTTTGGACTTAGAGACGACCTGCTACTGATGGATACTTTTCCTCTTCTTCTGTCATCTGTCCACAGGCAGGCTACGAGCACAGTCAGTGTATTTTTTTCGTACGTCAAACTTTTATGCAAAAAACTGTTTTCCATCTTTCCAAAATGTGCATAAATCAAAAACCACTATGGAGCGGAATAAACTATTTTATGTGAAGTAAGAGTTTTAAATGCGATTTGGTGTTTCATCAACTCTTATGCAAAATTAAAAATGCGCATTAAAATCCAGTGATGGAAACACAGTTCTTGTCAGCATTAAGAAACATAGGACATAATGTACAAATGGTAATATAAATTGGATATGATATTTGGTAATGAGGAGAAAGCTAGTTGAGAGGAGGTTTCATAGTGTATGTGGTCATGACGTTGCTTACTGGAGAAAGTCCTGGTTCAGCCGAGTGAACCATGCTATGTTTTTGTTGTCACTCTGGATCTTGGATTCTGTAGTGTAGCGTCATTCTGGCAGTCTGGTTTATAACTTGGTGTTTATAAGTGTGTTATAAATTGGCTAAAATCTGCCATGTTTTAGGCCAGGATTTTAAAAGTCTAGAGTTAGTATAAATAGAGAGCACATGTCTAACATTCCAAGTAGGAAAGTCAATTCAGCGTATTCAGAGGTTCCCCGAGATTTGAAACTCGGATCACTGGAAATTCAGAGTAGAGTGCTAACGCATTACCATGGACAAAACAATTCAAACTTACACTCCTAGCAATTGTTGGATGGTAAGAATAAAAAAAAATTGTTGCCCTGTGTTTTTAAGTCCCAGTAAAACGACACCATGTTTTTGGTAGTAAGTCTGGATCTTTGATTCTGCAGTGGCAATCCAGGCTGTTATTGGCAGATTTGAGTCTGCAGTTATGGTATACTAACAGAGCACAGTCGCTACATTCTGATGGGAGAAAGTCAATAGGCCAGTTTCGTAGAAGGTTCCGAGATTTTGACTCGGGATTGGCTGGATTAGAGTTGCAGAGTGCTAACATTCTCATGAACACATGGATGAATTTCAGCTACCAGCAATTCTGGATGTAAGAATAACGAAAATATTTGACTGAGAGGAACATACTGATTGTGATTTTAACAGATAGCAATGATGATATGGACTTTGGGTTCTTACAATAAATCAAAGCTCTTTATAGTTGTGGGAGGGAGAGTTTTAAAGTCTAGAAGGTATTCATTAAATTGCAGCTTAAATGTGCACTTTTTTAAATTTTATCATCAGGTATTTTCTTTTTCTTGTGATGAACATTCAGATGATCTGGGTTCATCTGCTTTCGTAAACGTCAGTTAAAGTGTTGTTGTAAGGGTTCTGGACAGTTGATTTGTGGAACAACAGGCGAGAAAATTTAAACCTACAACTACTAGCAATCGTTGGATGTATAGAATAAAAAATAAAATATTGTTGCCAATTGTGTTTAAGTCCAGTAAAACCAACACAATTGTTTTGTGGTAGTCCTGGATTTTGATTGTGGCAGATGCAATCCAGGAGGCTGTTAATGGCAGATTTGAAGTCTGCAGTTATGTATACACTAACAGAGCACAGTCTAACATTTCTATGGGAGGAAAGTCAAATAAGGCTGTTTTCTAGGGTTCACCGAGATTTGAACTCGGATTGGTGGATTCAGAGTCAGAGTGGCTCACCATTACACATGGAACACATGGATTGAATTTACAATACAGCAATTTGGATGTCAGATAACAGAAAATATCTGACTGAGAGGACGATAACTGATGTGATTTTTAAGATGCATGATGCATATGGACTTGGGTTCTTACAATCCAAATAAGCCTCTTATAGTTTTGTGGGAGGCAGAGTTTTTAAAGTCTGAGAAGTATTCATAATTGGAGTTTGCACTTTTTTAAATTTTTCATCAGGTTTTTCTTTTTTCATATGTGATGAACATTCAGTATGATCTGGCTTCATCTCTTTGCGAACAGTCAGTTAAAGTGTGGTGTTAAGGTTCTGACAGTTTGATTTTCTGGAACAACAGGCGAGCAAACATTAATCTACAGAGCTAAACAGAGCTGCACTAGGAGGTCACCGAGACTCGAACTCAGGATTGCTGGATTCAAAGTCCAGAGTGATCACCATTACACCATGGAGACCACGAGCATGACCATGGAATACAGCTCCAATAACTTTGTGTAAAATAACAAAAGACATTTTACTCTCCAAAGAGCTGATGACTAAAAGAATTTATGCCAGTTGCAGGTCATTTATGTGCTCTGATTTTGTTTTCTATAGTTGCATAATTGACTTCCTATGAGGTCCAGCGAGACTTTGACTCGGGTCTTATCACAAATGAAGTTTACCGTTAATAAAGCTTTTTTAAGCTTATTCGTATCGTTTTGCGCAAATTATTTACATGTCGGAATTAGCTGCTTGTTTTTTATCGTAATTCATGATAAATGTTTAATGTCAGGCGACGTACAACTAACTTGGCTCTGCTCTGGGGAAATATTTTTGGACTAGAGAGACCTGCTACTGATGGATTTTTTTCCTCTCACTTTTCTGTCCATTCTGTCCAGGCAGGCTCGCAAAGTCAAGTGTATTTTTTTATTGCGCTACGTTTCAAAACTTTATGCAAAAAATGTTTCCACTCTTCCAAATGCGCATCAAATCAAAACACATCGATCATGCGAGCGGATAACTTTTATGTGAAGTAAGAGGTTTTAAATGGCGAAATTTGGTGTTTCCATCACTGCTTACAAATGCAAAATTCAAATGCGCATTAAAATCGTGTGGAACAGTTCTTGTCACATTAAGAAATAGGCCCATAAATGTAAATGGTAATATAATGGAATGATTTTGGTCAATGAGGAGAAAGTAGTTAGAGGAAGGTTTCTAGTGGTAGTGGTCATCCAGTCTGCTTTACAGCGAGAAGGATCTGGGTTCAAGCCCAGATGAAACCATGCCTATGTTTTTTGTGTCACTCTGGATCTTGGATTCTGTAGTGTAGTGTCCTTCTGCAGTCTGTTATACTTGGATGTTATAAGTGTGTTACATAACATTGGCAGTATAAATCTGCCAATGTTATTAGCAGATTTAACGTCTAGAGTTCAGTATAATAAGAGAGAATGCTAAATTCCCAGTAGAAGTTAAATAAGCAGTATTCAGAGGTTCCACGAGAATTTGAACTCGGATACTGATTCAGAGTCCAGGTGCTAATCGCATTACACATGGAACGCAAACATTTAAAACCTACTTTCTATAGCATTCGTTGGATGTCGAATAACAAAAATTGTTGCTGTGTTTTAAGTCCAGTAAAACGACACAATGTTTTTGTGTAGTTGGATCTTTGATTCTGCGTGCATCCAAGGGAATTGTTATTGGCAAGATCTTGTAAGTCTGCAGTTATGTATAATAACGAGCACAGTCTACATTCTGAATGGGGAAAGTCAAATGGCAGTGTTCTGAGGTTTCACGAGATTTGAATCGGATTGCTGGTTAGAAGTCGCAGAGTGGCTACCATTATCACATGGACCACATGATGAATTTAGCAACTACAGCAATTCTGGATGTAAGAATAACGAAAATATTTGACTGAGAGGAACGCCTAACTGAGGGTGATTTTAAGATGATGATGCAATTGGAGCTTGGGTTCTTACAATAAATCAAAGGCCTCTTTGTTGTGGGAGGCAGGTTTTAAAGTCTAGAAAGTATTCATACATTGCAGGCGCTTAATGCCTTTTTAAAATTCTATCATCAGGTTTTCTTTTTTCATGTGGTGAATGAAAACATTCAGATGGATCTGCTTCATTCTCTTTCGAACAGTCAGTTTAAGTGTTGTGTAAGGTTTCTGACAAGTTGATTTCTAGAACAACAGGCGGAGCAACATATATCTACAGACTAGACAGAGTATGCCACTAGGAAGTTCCACGAGACTCGAACTCGGATTGCTGGATTCAAGTCAGAGTGAATTCACCATATACACATAGGAACCACGAGCATAGAACATTGAATACAGCTACAATAACTTTTATGTGTAAATAACAAAAAGACATCTTACTCTCCAAAGAGCTGACTGACAAAGGAATTTTATCAGTTAGGCAGTCATCAGGAATGTGCTCTGATTGTTTTCTATCAGATTAGCATATTGATTCCTATGAGGTCGACCGAGGGACTTTGAACTCGGTCTTATCCACAAATGAGTTCTAACGGTAATTAATAAAGCTTTTTTAAGTGCTTTTTCGTATCGTTTTTGGCCAATTATTTTTCATGTGGAATTAGCTGCTTGTCTTTTTATTCGTAATTCCATGAATAATGTTATCGTAGGCGACCTACACATTAACTTGGCTCTGCAACCTGGGAAATATTTTTTGGACTAGAGACGACCTGCTATCTCGATTGGATTTACTTTTCCTTCTTCACTTCTGTCACTCCTGTCACAGGCAGGTAAGCCAACAGTCAGTGTCTTTTTATTCGTACGTCAAACTTTATGCAAAAAAATGTTTTTTCATCTTCAAAATGTGCATAAATCAAAAACACCTATGCGAGGGATAAACCTATTTATGTGAAAGTAGAGTTTTAAATGCGAAATTTGGTGTTTTCCATCATCCTTACAAATGCAAACTTAAAATGGCAGCAATAAAATACAGTGAATGGAAACACAGTTTTGTAGATTTAAGAACATAGGACATAAATGTACAAATGGTATCTAGGATTGGGAAATGATATTTGGTCATGAGGAGAAAGCTAGTTTAGGAGGAAGGGTTTATAGTGTAGTTGGTCATCACGTCTGCTTTCACGCAGAAGGTCTGGTTTCCAGCCCCAGTGAAACCATGCTATGTTTTTGTGTCTCTGGATCTGGATTCTGTAGTGTAGTGGTCATTCTGGCAGTCTGGTTATAACATTGGCATGTTATAAGTGTGTTATAACATTGGGCATAATCTGCCCATGTTATTAAAAGCAGATTTAAAGTCTAGAGTTCAAGTATAAATAAGAGAGCAAATGTCTAAACATTCCAAAGGTTAAAAAGGGGGGGGGAAAGTCAAATTTCAGGCCAGTATTCAGAGGTTCCACAGATTTGAAACTCGGAATCACTGGATTAGAGTCCCAGAGTGCTTAACCATTACCATGGACAAACATTCAAACTTACACTACTAGCAATCGTTGGAATGTAAGAAATAACAAAAAAATTGTTTGCCTGGTGTTTAAGTCCCAGTAAAACAACAATGTTTGTGTAAGTCTGGATCTTTGATTCTGCAGCTGCAATCCAAGGGACTGTTTATTGGAGATTTGAAGTCTGGTTATGTATAACTAAAGAGCACAGTCCCTAAATTCCTGATGGAGGACGTCAAATAAGGCAGTTTCTAGAGGTTACCCGAGATTTGACATCGGATTGCTGGATTCAGAGTAGAGTGCTTAACCATTACACCATGGAAAACATGGATGAATTTACAACTACCAGCAATTCTGGATGTAAGAATAACGAAAATATCTTGACTGAGAGGAACATCAACTAGATGTGATTTTTAAGATAGATGATGCTATGGACTTGGGTTTCTTACAATCCAAATCAAGCCCTCCTCTTATAGTTGTGGGAGGGCAGAGTTTTAAAAGTCTAGAAAGTAATTCATAAATTGGCAGCTTAATGCACTTTTTAAAATTCTTCATAAGGTTTTTCTTTTTCATGTGTGATTGAAACATTCAGATGATCTGGGCTTCATCTCTTTCGAAAAGTCAGTTAAAGTGTTGTGTAAGGTTCTGACATTGTTATTATGAAAAAGGCGGCAACAATATAATTACAGACTAGCAGAGCTGCACTAGGAGTTCCAACGAGATCGAACTCGGATTGCTGGATTCAACGTCAGGAGTGATACCATTAACCATGGAAAGAGCATGACATTTGAATCCAGCTCCAATAATTTTATGTAAAATAACCAAAAAGACATTAACTCTCCAAAGAGCTGCTGACAAAGGAATTTTATCCAGTTTAGCAGGTCATGAAATTGTGCTCTGATTGTTTTTATCAGATTAGCATCATTGACTTCTATGAGTCACGAGACTTGAACTCGGGTCTTAATCGCAAATGAAGTTCCTTAACGGATTAATAAAGTTTTTTAGTAGTTTTTCGTATGGTTTTTGCGCAAATATATTTTACGCATGTCGGAATTAGCCTGCTTGTTTTTTACTCGTAATTCATGAATAATGTTTAATGTAGGCGACGTAACACCTAACTTGGCTCTGCACTGGGAATATTTTTTTGGACTAGAAGAACGACCTGCTAACTGATGGATTACTTTTCCTCTTCACTTTGTCGACTCTGTCAAGGCCAGGTACGCCAAGAGTCAGTGTACTTTTTATTCGCTACGTCAACTTTATGCAAAAACTGTTTCATCTTCCAAATGTGCAAAATCAAACACTATGCGAGCGGATAAACTATTTATGTGAAGTAGAGTTTTAAATGCGAATTTTGGTGTTTTCATCATCCTTACAAATGCAAAAGAACTTAAATGCGCATGTAAAAATCCAGTGATGGGAAACACAGTTCTTTGTACAATTAAGAAACCATGAGACATATATAGTACAAATGGTAATAGGGGATTTCGGAAATGACTATTTGGTCAATGAGGAGAAGCTGTTAGGAAGGAAGGTTTCATAGTGTAGTGGTCATGAGATTCCGTCTGCTTTACACGCAAGAAGGTGCTGGATTTCAAGGTTCCCCAGATTGAACATGCTATGTTTTTTGTGTCATTCAGAGGTTCCACCGAGATTTGAACTCGGATCACTGGATTCAGAGTCCCAGAGTGCTAACCATTACACCATGGAACCAAACATTCAAACTTACAACTACTAAGCATCGTTGGATGTAAGAATAACAAAAAAATTGTTGCTGTGTTTAAGTCCCAGTAAAACCACACAATGTTTTGTGTAAGTCTGGATCTTTGATTCTGCAGTGCAATCCAAGGGGACTGTTATTGGCAGATTTGAAGTCTGCAGTTATGTATAACTAACAGAGCACAGTCCCTAACATTCTGATGGAGGAAAGTCAAATAAGGCCAGTTTCTAGAGGTTCCACCGAGATTTGAACTCGGATTGCTGGATTCAGAGTCCAGAGTGCTAACCATTACACCATGGAACCACATGGATGAATTTACAACTACCAGCAATTCTGGATGTAAGAATAACGAAAAATATCTTGACTGAGAGGAACCATCAACTGATGTGATTTTAAGATAGCATGATGCATATGGACTTGGTTCTTACAATCCAATCAAAGCCCTCTTATAGTTGTGGAGGCAGAGTTTTAAAGTCTAGAAAGTATTCCATAAATTGCAGCCTTAATGCACTTTTTTAAATTCTATCATCAGGTTTTTCTTTTCATGTGTGATGAAACATTCAGATGATCTGGGCTTCATCTCTTTCGAAACAGTCAGTTAAAGTGTTGTGTAAGGTTCTGACAAGTTGATTTCTAGAACAACAGGCGAGCAAACATATAATCACAGACTAAGCAGAGCTGCCACTAGGAGGTTCCACGAGACTCGAACTCTGATTGCTGGATTCAAAGTCCAGAGTGATCACCATTACACCATGGAACCAAGCATTACCATTGAATACAGCTCCAATAACTTTATGTAAATAACCAAAGACATCTTACTCTCCAAAGAGCTGACTGACAAGGAATTTATCCAGTTAGCAGTCATGAAATGTGCTCTGATTGTTTCTATCAATTAGCATAATTGACTTCCTATGAGGTCCCACCGAGACTTGAACTCGGGTCTTATCCACAATGAAGTTCCTAACGGATTAATAAAGCTTTTTAGTAGCTTTTTCGTATCGTTTTGGCCAAATTATTTTACCATGTCGGAATTAGCTGCTTGTTTTTACTCGTAATTCCATGAATAAATGTTAATGTAGGCGACCTACACACTAACTTGGCTCTGCACCTGGGAAATATTTTTGGACTAGAGACGACCTGCTACTGATGGATTACTTTTCCTCTTCACTTCTGTCCACTCCTGTCCACAGGCAGGCTACGCCAACATCACGTGTACTTTTTATTCGCTACGTCAACTTTATGCAAAAACTGTTTCCATCTTCCAAAATGTGCATAAATCAAAACCACCTCATGCGAGCGGATAAACTATTTATGTGAAGTAAGAGTTTTAAATGCGAAATTTGGTGTTTCCATCACTCTTACAATGCAAAACTTCAAAATGCGCATTAAAATCCAGTGATGGAAACACAGTTCTTGTCACATTAAGAAACCATAGGACATAAATGTACAAATGGTATATAATGGAAATGACTATTTGGTCAATGAGGAGAAAGCTAGTTAGGAGGAAGGTTTCATAGTGTAGTGGTCATCACGTCTGCTTTACACGCAGAAGGTCCTGGGTTCAAGCCCCAGTGAAACCATGCTATGTTTTGTGTCACTCTGGATCTTGGATTCTGTAGTGTAGTGTCATTCTGCAGTCTGTTATAACATTGGCATGTTATAAGTGTGTTATAACATTGGCATAAATCTGCCAATGTTATTAGCAGATTTAAAGTCTAGAGTTCAGTATAAATAAGAGAGCACAATGTCTAACATCCCAAGTAGGAAAGTCAAATTCAGCCAGTATTCAGAGGTTCCACCGAGATTTGAACTCGGATCACTGGATTCAGAGTCCAGAGTGCTAACCATTACACCATGGAACCAAACATTCAAACTTACAACTACTAGCAATCGTTGGATGTAAGAATAACAAAAAAATTGTTGCCTGTGTTTAAGTCCCAGTAAAACCACACAATGTTTTGTGTAAGTCTGGATCTTTGATTCTGCAGTGCAATCCAAGGGACTGTTATTGGCAGATTTGAAGTCTGCAGTTATGTATAACTAACAGAGCACAGTCCCTAACATTCTGATGGAGGAAAGTCAATAAGGCCAGTTTCTAGAGGTTCCACCGAGATTTGAACTCGGATTGCTGGATTCAGAGTCCAGAGTGCTAACCATTACACCATGGAACCACATGGATGAATTTACAACTACCAGCAATTCTGGATGTAAGAATAACGAAAAATATCTTGACTGAGAGGAACCCATCAACTGATGTGATTTAAGATAGCATGATGCATATGGACTTGGGTTCTTACAATCCAAATCAAAGCCCCTCTTATAGTTGTGGGAGGCAGAGTTTTAAAGTCTAGAAAGTATTCCATAAATTGCAGCCTTAATGCACTTTTTAAAATTCTATCATCAGGTTTTTCTTTTTCATAGTGTGATGAAACATTCAGATGATCTGGGCTTCATCTCTTTCGAAACAGTCAGTTAAAGTGTTGTGTAAGGTTCTGACAAGTTGATTTCTAGAACAACAGGCGAGCAAACATATAATCTACAGACTAAGCAGAGCTGCCACTAGGAGGTTCCACCGAGACTCGAACTCGGATTGCTGGATTCAAAGTCCAGAGTGATCACCATTACACATGGAACCACGAGCATGACCATTGAATACAGCTCCAATAACTTTATGTAAAATAACCAAAAGACATCTTACTCTCCAAAGAGCTGACTGACAAAGGAATTTATCCAGTTAGCAGTCATGAAATGTGCTCTGATTGTTTTCTATCAGATTAGCATAATTGACTTCCTATGAGGTCCACCGAGACTTGAACTCGGGTCTTATCCACAAATGAAGTTCCTAACGGATTAATAAAGCTTTTTAGTAGCTTTTTCGTATCGTTTTTGGCCAAATTATTTTACCATGTCGGAATTAGCTGCTTGTTTTTACTCGTAATTCCATGAATAAATGTTAATGTAGGCGACCTACACACTAACTTGGCTCTGCACCTGGGAAATATTTTGGACTAGAGACGACCTGCTACTGATGGATTACTTTCCTCTTCACTTCTGTCCACTCCTGTCCACAGGCAGGCTACGCCAACAGTCACGTGTACTTTTTATTCGCTACGTCAACTTTATGCAAAAAACTGTTTCCATCTTCCAAAATGTGCATAAATCAAAAACCACCTCATGCGAGCGGATAAACTATTTATGTGAAGTAAGAGTTTAAATGCGAAATTTGGTGTTTCCATCACTCCTTACAAATGCAAAACTTCAAAATGCGCATTAAAATCCAGTGATGGAAACACAGTTCTTGTCACATTAAGAAACCATAGGACATAAATGTACAAATGGTAATATAATTGGAAATGACTATTTGGTCAATGAGGAGAAAGCTAGTTAGGAGGAAGGTTTCATAGTGTAGTGGTCATCACGTCTGCTTTACACGCAGAAGGTCCTGGGTTCAAGCCCCAGTGAAACCATGCTATGTTTGTGTCACTCTGGATCTTGGATTCTGTAGTGTAGTGTCATTCTGCAGTCTGTTATAACATTGGCATGTTATAAGTGTGTTATAACATTGGCGTAAATCTGCCAATGTTATTAGCAGATTTAAAGTCTAGAGTTCAGTATAAATAAGAGAGCACAATGTCTAACATTCCCAAGTAGGAAAGTCAATACAGCCAGTATTCAGAGGTTCCACCGAGATTTGAACTCGGATCACTGGATTCAGAGTCCAGAGTGCTAACATTACACCATGGAACCAAACATTTAAACCTACAACTGCTAGCAATCGTTGGATGTAAGAATAACAAAAAATATTGTTGCCTGTGTTTAAGTCCCAGTAAAACCACACAATGTTTTGTGTAAGTCTGGATCTTTGATTCTGCAGTGCAATCCAAGGGCTGTTATTGGCAGATTTGAAGTCTGCAGTTAAGTATAACTAACAGAGCACAGTCCCTAACATTCTGATGAGGAAAGTCAAATAAGGTCAGTTTCTAGAGGTTCCACCGAGATTTGAACTCGGATTGCTGGATTCAGAGTCCAGAGTGCTAACCATTACACCATGGAACCACATGGATCAATTTACAACTACCAGCAATTCTGGATGTAAGAATAACGAAAAATATCTTGACTGAGAGGAACGCATCAACTGATGTGATTTAAGATAGCATGATGCATATGGACTTGGGTTCTTACAATCCAAATCAAAGCCCCTCTTATAGTTGTGGGAGGCAGAGTTTTAAAGTCTAGAAAGTATTCCATAAATTGCAGCCTTAATGCACTTTTTAAATTTTATCATCAGGTTTTTCTTTTTCATATGTGATGAAACATTCAGATGATCTGGGCTTCATCTCTTTCGAAACAGTCAGTTAAAGTGTTGTGTAAGGTTCTGACAAGTTGATTTCTGGAACAACAGGCGAGCAAACATATAATCTACAGACTAAGCAGAGCTGCCACTAGGAGGTTCCACCGAGACTCGAACTCAGATTGCTGGATTCAAAGTCCAGAGTGATCACCATTACACCATGGAACCACTAGCATGACCATTGAATACAGCTCCAATAACTTTATGTAAAATAACCAAAAAGACATCTTACTCTCCAAAGAGCTGACTGACAAAGGAATTTATCCAGTTAGCAGTCATTTAATGTGCTCTGATTGTTTTCTATCAGATTAGCATAATTGACTTCCTATGAGGTCCCACCGAGACTTGAACTCGGGTCTTATCCACAAATGAAGTTCCTAACAGATTAATAAAGCTTTTTAGCTTTTTCGTATCGTTTTTGGCAAATTATTTTACCATGTCGGAATTAGCTGCTTGTTTTTACTCGTAATTCCATGAATAAATGTTAATGTAGGCGACCTACACACTAACTTGGCTCTGCATCTGGGAAATATTTTTGGACTAGAGACGACCTGCTACTGATGGATTACTTTTCCTCTTCACTTCTGTCCACTCCTGTCCACAGGCAGGCTACGCCAACAGTCACGTGTACTTTTTATTCGCTACGTCAAACTTTATGCAAAAAACTGTTTCCATCTTCCAAAATGCGCATAAATCAAAACCACCTCATGCGAGCGGATAAACTATTTATGTGAAGTAAGAGTTTTAAATGCGAAATTTGGTGTTTCCATCACTCCTTACAAATGCAAAACTTCAAAATGCGCATTAAAATCCAGTGATGGAAACACAGTTCTTGTCACATTAAGAAACCATAGGCCATAAATGTACAAATGGTAATATAGAGTGCTAACATTACACCATGGAAACCAAACATTTAAACCTACAACTACTAGCAATCGTTGGATGTAAGAATAACAAAAAATATTGTTGCCTGTGTTTAAGTCCCAGTAAAAACACACAATGTTTGTGTAAGTCTGGATCTTTGATTCTGCAGTGCATTCCAAGGGCTGTTATTGGGCAGATTTGAAGTCTGCAGTTAAGTATAACTAACAGAGCACAGTCCCTAACATTCTGAAGGAGGAAAGTCAAATATGGCCAGTTTCCAGAGGTTCCACCGAGATTTGAACTCGGATTGCTGGATTCAGAGTCCAGAGTGCTAACCATTACACCATGGAACCACATGGATGTGTTTACAACTACGAGCAATTCTGGATGTAAGAATAACGAAAAATATCTTGACTGAGAGGAACGCATCAACTGATGTGATTTTAAGATAGCATGATGCATATGGACTTGGGTTCTTACAATCCAAATCAAAGCCCCTCTTATAGTTGTGGGAGGCAGAGTTTTAAAGTCTAGAAAGTATTCCATAAATTGCAGCCTTAATGCACTTTTTAAAATTTTATCATCAGGTTTTTCTTTTCATATGTGATGAAACATTCAGATGATCTGGGCTTCATCTCTTTCGAAACAGTCAGTTAAAGTGTTGTGTAAGGTTCTGACAAGTTGATTTCTGGAACAACAGGCGAGCAAACATATAATCTACAGACTAAGCAGAGCTGCCACTAGGAGGTTCCACCGAGACTCGAACTCGGATTGCTGGATTCAAAGTCCAGAGTGATCACCATTACACCATGGAACCACGAGCATGACCATTGAATACAGCTCCAATAACTTTATGTAAAATAACCAAAAAGACATCTTACTCTCCAAAGAGCTGACTGACAAAGGAATTTATCCAGTTAGCAGTCATGAAATGTGCTCTGATTGTTTTCTATCAGATTAGCATAATTGACTTCCTATGAGGTCCCACCGAGACTTGAACTCGGGTCTTATCCACAAATGAAGTTCCTAACGGATTAATAAAGCTTTTTAGTAGCTTTTTCGTATCGTTTTTGGCCAAATTATTTTACCATGTCGGAATTAGCTGCTTGTTTTTACTCGTAATTCCATGAATAAATGTTAATGTAGGCGACCTACACACTAACTTGGCTCTGCACCTGGGAAATATTTTTGGACTAGAGACGACCTGCTACTGATGGATTACTTTTCCTCTTCACTTCTGTCCACTCCTGTCCACAGGCAGGCTACGCCAACAGTCACGTGTACTTTTATTCGCTACGTCAAACTTTATGCAAAAAACTGTTTCCATCTTCCAAAATGTGCATAAATCAAAAACCACCTCATGCGAGCGGATAAACTATTTATGTGAAGTAAGAGTTTTAAATGCGAAATTTGGTGTTTCCATCACTCCTTACAAATGCAAAACTTCAAAATGCGCATTAAAATCCAGTGATGGAAACACAGTTCTTGTCACATTAAGAAACCATAGGACATAAATGTACAAATGGTAATATAATTGGAAATGACTATTTGGTCAATGAGGAGAAAGCTAGTTAGGAGGAAGGTTTCATAGTGTAGTGGTCATCACGTCTGCTTTACACGCAGAAGGTCCTGGGTTCAAGCCCCAGTGAAACCATGCTATGTTTGTGTCACTCTGGATCTTGGATTCTGTAGTGTAGTGTCATTCTGCAGTCTGTTATAACATTGGCATGTTATAAGTGTGTTATAACATTGGCATAAATCTGCCAATGTTATTAGCAGATTTAAAGTCTAGAGTTCAGTATAAATAAGAGAGCACAATGTCTAACATTCCCAAGTAGGAAAGTCAAATTCAGCCAGTATTCAGAGGTTCCACCGATATTTGAACTCGGATCACTGGCTTCAGAGTCCAGAGTGCTAACCATTACACATGGAACCAAACATTCAAACTTACAACTACTAGCAATCGTTGGATGTAAGAATAACAAAAAAAATTGTTGCCTGTGTTTAAGTCCCAGTAAAACCACACAATGTTTTGTGTAAGTCTGGATCTTTGATTCTGCAGTGCAATCCAAGGGACTGTTTTGGCAGATTTGAAGTCTGCAGTTATGTATAACTAACAGAGCACAGTCCCTAACATTCTGATGGAGGAAAGTCAAATAAGGCCAGTTTCTAGAGGTTCCACCGAGATTTGAACTCAGATTGCTGGATTCAGAGTCCAGAGTGCTAACCATTACACCATGGAACCACATGGATGAATTTACAACTACCAGCAATTCTGGATGTAAGAATAACGAAAAATATCTTGACTGAGAGGAACGCATCAACTGATGTGATTTTAAGATAGCATGATGCATATGGACTTGGGTTCTTACAATCCAAATCAAAGCCCCTCTTATAGTTGTGGGAGGCAGAGTTTTAAAGTCTAGAAAGTATTCCATAAATTGCAGCCTTAATGCACTTTTTTAAATTTTATCATCAGGTTTTTCTTTTCATATGTGATGAAACATTCAGATGATCTGGGCTTCATCTCTTTCGAAACAGTCAGTTAAAGTGTTGTGTAAGGTTCTGACAAGTTGATTTCTGGAACAACAGGCAAGCAAACATATAATCTACAGACTAAGCAGAGCTGCCACTAGGAGGTTCCACCGAGACTCGAACTCAGATTGCTGGATTCAAAGTCCAGAGTGATCACCATTACACCATGTAACCACAAGCATTACCATTGAATACAGCTCCAATAACTTATGTAAAATAACCAAAAAGACATCTTACTCTCCAAAGAGCTGACTGACAAAAGAATTTATCCAGTTAGCAGTCATTTAATGTGCTCTGATTGTTTTCTATCAGATTAGCATAATTGACTTCCTATGAGGTCCCACCGAGACTTGAACTCGGGTCTTATCCACAAATGAAGTTCCTAACGGATTAATAAAGCTTTTTAGCTTTTTCGTATCGTTTTTGGCCAAATTATTTTACCATGTCGGAATTAGCTGCTTGTTTTTACTCGTAATTCCATGAATAAATGTTAATGTAGGCGACCTACACACTAACTTGGCTCTGCATCTGGGAAATATTTTGGACTAGAGACGACCTGCTACTGATGGATTACTTTTCCTCTTCACTTCTGTCCACTCCTGTCCACAGGCAGGCTACGCCAACAGTCACGTGTACTTTTTATTCGCTACGTCAAACTTTATGCAAAAAACTGTTTCCATCTTCCAAAATGCGCATAAATCAAAAACCACCTCATGCGAGTGGATAAACTATTTATGGGAAGTAAGAGTTTTAAATGCGAAATTTGGTGTTTCCATCACTCCTTACAAATGCAAAACTTCAAAATGCGCATTAAAATCCAGTGATGGAAACACAGTTCTTGTCACATTAAGAAACCATAGGCCATAAATGTACAAATGGTAATATAATTGGAAATGACTATTTGGTCAATGAGGAGAAAGCTAGTTAGGAGGAAGGTTTCATAGTGTAGTGGTCATCACGTCTGCTTTACACGCAGAAGGTCCTGGGTTCAAGCCCCAGTGAAACCATGCTATGTTTTGTGTCACTCTGGATCTTGGATTCTGTAGTGTAGTGTCATTCTGCAGTCTGTTATAACATTGGCATGTTATAAGTGTGTTATAACATTGGCATAAATCTGCCAATGTTATTAGCAGATTTAAAGTCTAGAGTTCAGTATAAATAAGAGAGCACAATGTCTAACATTCCCAAGTAGGAAAGTCGGTAACGCTTTAGAATACAGCCCGCAAGTTCCAGGTGTAAGTACAGGTAACAAGAAAGTAATTACACATGTAGGTACAGGTACTCTTACAACGTGTAACAAGGGGGAACAATGTGTACAAGGCAGTAGAACGTATAACAAGGGGAAACAATGTGTAACAAGGCAGTAGAAAGTATAACAAGGGGGAACAATGTGTAACAAGGCAGTAGAAAGTATAAACAAGGGGGAACAATGTGTAACAAGGAAGTACAAAAGTGTAACAAGGGGAATAATGTGTAACAAGGCAGTAGAAAGATATAACAAGGGGAACAATGTGTAACAAGGCAGTAGAAAGTATAACAAGGGGGAACAATGTGTAACAAGGCAGTAGAAAGTATAACAAGGGGGAACAATGTGTAACAAGGCAGTAGAAAGTATAACAAGGGGAACAATGTGAACAAGGCAGTAGAAAAAACAAGGGGAACATGTGAACAAGGCAGTACAAAGTATAACAAGGGGGAACAATGTGTAACAAGGCAGTAGAAAGTATAACAAGGGGAACAATGTGTAACAAGGCAGTAGAAAGTATAACAAGGGGGAACAATGTGTAACAAGGCAGTAGAAAGTATAACAAGGGAAACAATGTGTAACAAGGCAGTAGAAAGTATAAAGGGAAACAATGTGTAACAAGGAAGTACAAAGTGTAACAAGGGGGAATAATGTGTAACAAGGCAGTAGAAAGTATAACAAGGGGAACAATGTGTAACAAGGCAGTAGAAAGTATAATAAGGGAAACAATGTGTAACAAGGAAGTACAAAGTGTAACAAGGGGGAATAATGTGTAACGTGTAACTACATGTCAAGGTGTAGTAAAGGTATTCAAAGAGCAATTAATGGTGCTGAGCTATCACATAGTTGTGGCAAAAGGGAATTATTTATAGTGCATTCATTGTAATGTTGCAGGTATTAGAGTTGTGAAAGTGAAGACATGACTCCAAGCATTTTTATTGATTGTTTATTCATTATAGTGAGACACCGTTGCATGTAACAAGCAGAAACAAAAGTGAACAGAGAAAAATAAAGCGAAACAAGGAACATTACCACGTTATCACTGTGCATGTATACTGTAACTAATGTGTAGGTACAGGAGCACGGGCTGTAAATTAAAGCGAGACACCGTTGCCTGTAACAAGCAGAAACAAGAGTGAACAACGAAAAATAAAGTGAAACAAGGGAAATAACCACGTTATCACTGTGCAAGTATACTGTAACTAATGTGTAGGTACAGGAGCACGGGCTGTAAATTAAAGCGAGACACTGTTGCCTGTAACAAGCAGAAACAAGAGTGAACAGACAAAAATAAAGTGAAACAAGGGAAATAACCACGTTATCACTGTGCAAGTATACTGTAACTAATGTGTAGGTACAGGAGCACGGGCTGTAAATTAAAGCGAGACACTGTTGCCTGTAACAAGCAGAAACAAGAGTGAACAGACAAAAATAAAGTGAAACAAGGGAAATAACCACGTTATCACTGTGCAAGTATACTGTAACTAATGTGTAGGTACAGGAGCACGGGCTGTAAATTAAAGCGAGACACTGTTGCCTGTAACAAGCAGAAACAAGAGTGAAACAGACCAAAAATAAAGTGAAACAAGGGAAATGACCACGTTATCACTGTGCAAGTATACTGTAACTAATGTGTAGGTACAGGAGCACGGGCTGTAAATGAAAGCGAGACACTGTTGCCTGTAACAAGCAGAAACAAGAGTGAACAGAGAAAAATAAAGTGAAACAAGGAACATTACCACGTTATCACTGTGCAAGTATACTGTAACTAATGTGTAGGTACAGGAGCACGGGCTGTAAATTAAAGTGAGACACTGTTGCCTGTAACAAGCAGAAACAAGAGTGAACAGACAAAAATAAAGTGAAACAAGGGAAATTACCACGTTATCACTGTGCAAGTATACTGTAACTAATGTGTAGGTGCAGGAGAGCACGGGCTGTAAATGAAAGTGAGACACCGTTGCCTGTAACAAGCAGAAACAAGAGTGAACAACGAAAAATAAAGTGAAACAAGGGAAATAACCACGTTATCACTGTGCAAGTATACTGTAACTAATGTGTAGGTACAGGAGCACGGGCTGTAAATTAAAGCGAGACACTGTTGCCTGTAACAAGCAGAAACAAGAGTGAACAGACAAAAATAAAGTGAAACAAGGGAAATAACCACGTTATCACTGTGCAAGTATACTGTAACTAATGTGTAGGTACAGGAGCACGGGCTGTAAATTAAAGCGAGACACTGTTGCCTGTAACAAGCAGAAACAAGAGTGAACAGACAAAAATAAAGTGAAACAAGGGAAATAACCACGTTATCACTGTGCAAGTATACTGTAACTAATGTGTAGGTACAGGAGCACGGGCTGTAAATTAAAGCGAGACACTGTTGCTGTAACAAGCAGAAACAAGAGTGAACAGACAAAAATAAAGTGAAACAAGGGAAATGACCACGTTATCACTGTGCAAGTATACTGTAACTAATGTGTAGGTACAGGAGCACGGGCTGTAAATTAAGCGAGACACTGTTGCCTGTAACAAGCAGAAACAAGAGTGAACAGACAAAAATAAAGTGAAACAAGGGAAATTACCACGTTATCACTGTGCATGTATACTGTAACTAATGTGTAGGTGCAGGAGAGCACGGGCTGTAAATGAAAGTGAGACACCGTTGCCTGTAACAAGCAGAAACAAGAGTGAACAGAGAAAAATAAAGTGAAACAAGGAACATTACCACGTTATCACTGTGCAAGTATACTGTAACTAATGTGTAGGTACAGGAGCACGGGCTGTAAATTAAAGTGAGACACTGTTTGCCTGTAACAAGCAGAAACAAGAGTGAACAGACAAAAATAAAGTGAAACAAGGGAAATTACCACGTATCACTGTGCATGTATACTGTAACTAATGTGTAGGTGCAGGAGAGCACGGGCTGTAAATGAAAGTGAGACACCGTTGCCTGTAACAAGCAGAAACAAGAGTGAACAACGAAAATAAAGTGAAACAAGGGAAATAACCACGTTATCACTGTGCAAGTATACTGTAACTAATGTGTAGGTACAGGAGCACGGGCTGTAAATTAAAGCGAGACACTGTTGCCTGTAACAAGCAGAAACAAGAGTGAACAGACAAAAATAAAGTGAAACAAGGGAAATGACCACGTTATCACTGTGCAAGTATACTGTAACTAATGTGTAGGTACAGGAGCACGGGCTGTAAATTAAAGCGAGACACTGTTGCCTGTAACAAGCAGAAACAAGAGTGAACAGACAAAAATAAAGTGAAACAAGGGAAATACCACGTTATCATGTGCATGTATACTGTAATAATGTGTAGGTGCAGGAGAGCACGGCTGTAAATGAAGTGAGACACCGTTGCCTGTAACAAGCAGAAACAAGAGTGAACAGAGAAAAATAAAGTGAAACAAGGAACATTACCACGTTATCACTGTGCAAGTATACTGTAACTAATGTGTAGGTACAGGAGCACGGGCTGTAAATTAAAGTGAGACACTGTTGCCTGTAACAAGCAGAAACAAGAGTGAACAGACAAAATAAAGTGAAACAAGGGAAATTACCACGTTATCACTGTGCATGTATACTGTAACTAATGTGTAGGTGCAGGAGAGCACGGGCTGTAAATGAAAGTGAGACACCGTTGCCTGTAACAAGCAGAAACAAGAGTGAACAACGAAAATAAAGTGAAACAAGGGAAATAACCACGTTATCACTGTGCAAGTATACTGTAACTAATGTGTAGGTACAGGAGCACGGGCTGTAAATTAAAGTGAGACACTGTTGCCTGTAACAAGCAGAAACAAGAGTGAACAGACAAAATAAAGTGAAACAAGGAAATTACCACGTTATCACTGTGCATGTATACTGTAACTAATGTGTAGGTGCAGGAGAGCACGGGCTGTAAATGAAAGTGAGACACCGTTGCCTGTAACAAGCAGAAACAAGAGTGAACAACGAAAAATAAAGTGAAACAAGGGAAATAACCACGTTATCACTGTGCATGTATACTGTAACTAATGTGTAGGTACAGGAGCACGGGCTGTAAATTAAAGCGAGACACTGTTGCCTGTAACAAGCAGAAACAAGAGTGAAAAGAGAAAAATAGAGGACAAATATACATGTTCTGATCTTATTTTGTCAATGTAATTGTCTTATCAATACCAATCTGCAAGTAGAAACACTATCATGACATCCTTCGTAGTACGTGCACATTACATGTTTTTGGATTCGTCACTGAAGCATTGCCACTCAGTTTACAGAACAGCTTTATCGTCATGTGATGGTAATAAACACTTCAGTGTTTTCAGCTTTCTTTTACACTGTAACGAGAATTCTCAGTAATAATCTTTTTTTTTTTGGTTTCCATCGCCGACATGTAATAACTTAACTTGGGTATACAGTAAAATTAATTTTGTAAAGATGGCCTGGTCTCTTGCGCCATCTTGTGACAGTTTAGAGATTTGCAGACGAGTCAAATTTCAAAATTTATTACAGAGAAATATATTTTCATTTTGTGCACCAAACAATGCCCCCCCATTATTATTTGTTTACATAAAAATTATAATTTTCTATTTAAAAACATCTCCGTAACTAAATGAAAATGATTTAAAACAGGAGAAAAGACAAAATAAAAATTAGGGCTGTCAAAGGTTACACTTGTATTAACAGAAACATAACGGTTGCTAAAATCAAATCAATCACAAATTAATTGCACCATGGTTTTTTTTTGTTTTTTTTTTTAAATTGACATGGTGGCCATCTGGAAGTATGTCACATATTGATAAGGATAAAAAGCATTACAGGTGCAATTAATTGTGATTAATACAATTTTAAAAACGTGAATATGCAGATTAGAAAACAAATTGTAACTGAAGTTAGCGGAACTTGTGGGCTAACGGAATCAGCGCCTTCTTTTTTTTGTATATTCCTATTGCATTCTTGAACTCCGTGTTCTGTTCCAGAAACTGCTTCAAGGTGTGGCAGTAGGAAAGTAGCTTTTGCCCTTGATCTTGCTTCGGGTACTCCCATTTTTTTTTCCCGCCAACAATCGTCACCTAAAGCGTGAGTAAACACATACATATTAAGTAGTTTAAAAGGGAGGTCCCTATGCACTGGATCTGGACATCCAACACTTTTCATTTGGACTACACAACATAGCAATCATTAGCCATTGAACAACAGATGACCCAATAATCTATACATGACTATATTATTTCTAATTTTAACTCAGGAGTGCTATATTGTAGTAAATATAGCCAGCTATTTATTCGTATGGCAAGCCATATGGCAAGGTGAAGGTATCTTACATGTATGAAGAGGTATTGCCACAAACCTCAGCTATGATGCTGGTGAGCCGAAAGGTAGTGCTGCAAATCCTGTGTCTTTTTAAGGACGATGAGGCAGACCGTCCGCTTTGAAAGGTTTTAATACTTTTTTATAGCGGATCAAAACTTGGTCTGTAGTGGCCACTAAAACAAGAATTTAAAAAAAGGGGTTATAAAACAATGTCATAAATTCTGTGTGCAACGGGGGGAGTACATACTTCGAGTTGTCGACCTGCTCCTTCTACCATGTCGTTTTTCAGTCTTTTTCTTCTTCTTCTTCTTCCTCCTCTTTCTTTTCTCCTCTGCTGAGGAGGAGGAGGAGGAGGAGGAGGAGGAGGAGGAGGAGGAGGACCTGCTTGAGTCGGAGTCCAACAGGGTAGAGGAGTCCGACAACTCCCCGCCCATGGCTGTCAGTAAGCACACAAGATTCAGTGAAGGACACAAAATTGTTGCAACATTAAAGTCTTAATGCCAAAACTATACAAAATTATCTTCCCTTTTTACTTTCATTATGCTTGAAAATACATAGACAGTGTCATAGGTCCAATGTGTATCAAATTCATTCATTTCATATACAATTTTTTTCTTTTATTTTTTTTTTTAAATGGACAGTCATATGGAAAAGTAGGGGTCAGTGGATGAACACCCGATGCATTGTACTATTAACAATTATATGTATGACTACTTATATTCCTTTTTTTATAAATTGTATACATACAGTTGATACATACCTTGTGCTCCCACCTCTCTCCTGTGGAATTTTTCTGTTGTCGATCCTAGAGACATATACATTTTAGACTATTCACCATCACCCTACAGCCTTCACATTTTAGCCATTATGATAAAAGCGTCAACACAGATAAAGGGTACATTTCCAAATGACGCCCGTTTTAATGTCACATAAGGTCATTTCTGGCATATAGGTTTGCTCTGTGAAAATATTTCTTACCCTTGAAGGGCGCTGCTTCCACAACGTTCTTCACCTTCTCCCGCAAGAGGTTCCTTTCCTCCAAGGCCTTCTCCTTCTCCTCCTTCAAGGCCTTAATCTGGGCGTGTGCTGTAGGGGCCAACCTGGAAGCCAAAATACATGACGACAAACTAGTTACAAATTTCATATAGCAACCTACACAACTGACATGTCATTCATTTGTAATTTTGATCCAAGGTAGCAAAATTTGTTCTTGGCCAATTACAATAAATGTATTAACTGTATCCAAAGAATTATAACAAGCTGTACAAGTATGCCACTGTCATACTGATCTATAGCCTCACATGAAATATTAGGACTACACATCATTCTCACCTTTTGAACGTGACCCCCCCGGTTTTGGCAACCTCTTGTCCTCCAATGTAAGCGATTCACTATGAAAAAGGTTTAACAGTTTTACAACGTCAATAAGCACATTTATTAACATAGCAAATAACACTTACTTTTCTGTCATTACTGGCATAGGGGACGATGGCGGGGATTCAACCAAATCCACTATGATCAAAATGCACACACAAAAAACACACTTTAAAGTTGGATACCAATTCAGTACTTTACATTGCCACATGCTAATCCGCTGCTATGGCTATTAGCATTTGTTAGCCGTCGCCACGTTGTAGGCCTAGGTCATGACCATGTGTAGTGACTAAATTCTTTGTAATTTCACAAAATAACGCCAGGTAACACAACACACACACACACACACACACACACACACACACACACACACACACACACACACACACTTTAAAGTTGGATACCAATTCAGTACTTTACATTGCCACATGCTAATCCGCTGCTATGGCTATTAGCATTTGTTAGCCGTCGCCACGTTGTAGGCCTAGGTCATGACCATGTGTAGTGACTAAATTATTTGTAATTTCACAAAATAACGCCAGGTAACACAACACACACAGAAACTATAACCGTTAGAAATATATAACACTAAAACGTATTCCCCGGGAATACACAACTTCGTTCAAACGTTCCTCAATTAGGCCATGGTGTTGAAACTAACAACATTGGACCCCGTCCTTCCTATTGCATATTTATGAACGGTACACTTCGCTTATATTACGTATCAAAAATTGCACTAAAGAGAACGTTTAATTTCTTTGTTCACACAGACCTTCCTTAACGTCATCCATTGCTGTCGCCATTGCTGCACGTGCTAGCTTCAGGGCCTTCTTCCTTAGGTTCCGTGTGGTTAACAACAGTAAAGTGTATCTCGACACCTACTGGCCAGGAGTATACAACAGCTTTTGGAATAGGTTGCCACGAGTAAAATTTGTGTTTAGAGTTTCACATGACAGTTATCACTGGACAAAAAGCCGTAAAATCTGGGAAGATTTAACACAGCATTTTTCCGTATTTGTCAAAAAATGCGGAGGATATCCGGAGATATGCGAGACGGATCTTAGAGGTATGCAAATTTCGGATCTTCCCGGATCGGGACCACTTTTGCATCTGGGAATATCCGAACTCCGGATATTTATCCATGAAATATACGGATATCTAGAAACCATATTGTGAAAAGATTCATCACGGATCTCCCCGCATATTTTCTGTATCTTATAAAGATCAACGGATATTATCCCTCTTATATCCGGAAAATATACGGAAGCCGAATTTCCGACAGATCCATTTCGAATCCCCTTGCATATTATCTGTATCTTTTGGAGATCTCCGGATTCTTATCCCTTTAGTATACCAAAATATCCTGAACCTAAATCCTTAAAAAATCCCATCTGTGATCCTTAAGATCTCGTTTGATATAGTTTGAATACGTGCATCATATTTCAGATAGAACACCCCTGTACATCTTACAGTATATCTCAGTTAAGATACCATATTTCAGGAATCTCTTATATAATAAACATGTCACATTTTGGAAATGTCAAAAATTCAAAACATATTGAAGAAAAAAAGCTGGCGTTTACATGATAAATCACACAAAGCACTTCTCTCCTAACTGAAATCAGATGATCAATGTAGCTTTTGTCATATGAACCATAAAAACAGGTTTAGTTCCCATAACCTTTGAAAATGTCCTTTTTTGGAGAGAAGGGATATGACCTGAAGCAGTGCAGAATTAAGCCACAATGTACAATAAGCGATTCCTCCAGCCAGACTTGGTTCCACATCTGGAGATGTGTCCCTGGGCCTGGTACTGCCGTCGCTCACTGCTCCTTGTGGGTCAACCCAGCAGCGTCAAAGGATGGGTGAAATGCAGAGGACACATCTTGTTGTACAGTTGATGTATGACGACACATAAAGCACCTTAAGCTGAAACTGTACTAAACCAAGTCAAATAATTGAAACAGTACAAAACTAGTACTAACCCAAACCAGGACGGACACAGCAAAATGTCTAACTTCGTATGTCCATTTCAACAATGCAACCCAAATAAATGAACTAGGCAAAAAAAACAGCAATGGGTTAGTAATAGTTCTCGATTAGGGCTGCACAATTGTATATTTATTTAAAAAATATATTATATATATATATTATATATATTTATTTAAAAAAAAAATATATATATATATATATATAGATATATTTATTTTTTTAATAAATATACAATTGTGCAGCCCTAATCGAGAACTATTACTAACCCATTGCTGTTATATATATATATATATATATATATATACACACACACATACATACATACATACATATATACACTACAATACTACAATGTCCGGTTGGCGAAACAACCGGACATTGTAGTGGTGGACAAAGCGCAGAGGAAAGCCGTGGTGCTTGACATAGCAATACCAAGCGACTTCAACATCAGGAAAAGTAACACGAGAAACTAGAGAAATACCAGGGGCTCAGAGAAGAGCTAGAGAAGGCCTGGGGTCTCATTTATAAAGCCCACGTACGGACAAAATGAGGCCAAAACCTTCCGTACGAACTGTTCTGCGCCAAAGGTGGTATTTATAGAAATCAAACTGAACGTGAAACATTACGCACCGCCACACTAGGTTTGTACCTGGCGTACGCAGTCCGCACTTTTCAGAAACGCTGCAAACACACGAGGAGAGGCGAGGGAAAGCAGCAAGGGGAGGTCGGATTGAGGAAATGAAGTCTGGTGCACATTTTAAACTGCTCATTTATTTATTTTCTACAGGAATGATTAAGATCATTAAAAATAAAATCTAGGAATCAACCGTTGGCTTTGTGTAGTGTTTCAATCTTTCGTTTATATACTTAATAAAAATATTGTAGTCATGTGTGACACTCAAAGACGTGCACGCTCATGACGCTCATGCACGGACACCGGAGCGCACTGCCGCCGGCTGCGAGCGAGAAGCAGGAAGGATCCGAGCCGCTCTGTGCTTTTAACCAAAGTCTGACCAACTCCTGTGGAGGCCGTGCGGATGGCTGGTCCAAGGCACAAGTCCATTCAGAGACGCTGCGTAATTACGCGCTGCAGCTCCACAACCTCTCTCTCTTTCTCATACCACCCGGACTCTGCTCCTCATTCATGCCCAAAGCGAACCGGTGCCTCATCCCCACTGCACGTACAGCGAGCTCAAAAAACAATAGACTATCTGAGTGATTCAAAGCCCACCGAGCTTATTCTGTAGTTTCAGGAAATGTGAGCTCCGTGAACAGCACTGGGAAATATCACAATCAGCGTCTAAAAGGCTCTTCTTTACGTTCTAAAAGTGTATTTCCAAAAGTGTTATTGATGAGACTCTGCACTCTGCCAGTAGGTTACTTGTGATCAGAGAAACAGCGGTAACATGTCAGTAAAGATCCACCTCGGCCTCTGCCGTCACTGCTGCGGCGTGTGGCCCCTCCCTCTCTGCTCCCGGGGTCTCGGTAAAACCCTCTCATTATCGCCTCATGTTTAGGTAAATCTCATTCATAAGTTACTTTGCATATCCTTATATGGTGACATGGAGGCGTGCAGGGGGCGTGACGTGAGGAGGGGTCATGTGCGCACATTTCTGCTCCAGGTGGAATTTGTGAAGGGGAGTTTACGTGGTGCTGCGCGTACGGAGGGTTTCATAAGTCCCAATTTTTTTCTCCGTACGTGAAGTTTGGGTTTTGCTCGTACGGACTCTTATAGGCAGATTCTCACGGACAGTTTCATAAATGAGACCCCTGGAGAGTGAAGGCATCAGTGGTGCCCGTGGTCGTTGGGGCACTCGGGGCAGTGACCCCCAAACTGGAGGAGTGGCTCCAACAGATCCCAGGAAATACATCAGACATCTCGGTCCAGAAAAGTGCAGTTCTAGGAACAGCAAAGATACTGCGCAGAACCCTCAAGCTCCCAGGCCTCTGGTAGAGGACCCGAGCTTGGAGGAAAAAAGAGACCGTCCGCGGAGGGTGAGGAAGAGTTTTTTTTTTAATATATATATATATATATATATATATATATATATATATATAGCAATTTCTATTTTTAAGAATCAAGATTCAGTTAAAACTCACTTTGACATCACATTGTACACATCTAACAATTAACCACAGTAAAAACTTCACACGTGTATTTCAGAATATGGAGACACATTTTGTTTGGAATTACCCAAGAATTGCTGTCATTTCCAATTTGATTTGAAAACAATTAACTGTGCAGCCCTATGCGTGATACAAATATTTTTCATTCGCCAAGGCAAAAAATAAAGCCATGTGATCAATAGCTGAACAATTGTATCCATCTCCAGAGCTTATTAAAAAGGTAACTGTGTTGAGGGGGAAATCGCAATATCATGACCATACAGGTTGGACTGTCCGCCCTGTCTGACTGTTTCATGCCATTACACAGTTGTGCATTTAGTCCATCTGTTCTTCATTCACTGAGGCTGTGTGTCTCTTTGGGTTTCACTGGTGCAAGCAGAGGGGCCCCATCAGCCAGTAGCCTCGACTTTCACCGGATTGAGGTGCTTTAAGGAAAAAATACATAAACAAAAAATTTAATGTTTATATATACAGCAGAGGTCACTAAACAGCGGACCTCGGTCCGGGTCCGGACCCGTGCGCCAACCCATCCGGACCCGAACCTCGGATCCGAACTTTGGACCCGACCCTGAATCCCCTCAGACGAGCTGCTGCGTGTGCGCTCTCCCTCTCTGTCCCTCTCTGACTGCAGAGCGGTAACTACAGCCCTGATGAACAGAAAGACAAAGTCCTACATCTTAGCTCCATGATACTTAAAAAAAAAACAAAAAAAAAAAAGGAGGGCACCTTAATTAAATATGCATGCGCGAATAGCGCGGCTGTTTCCCGATCGGCAGTGAGCAGGTCTGGACCAGGACTAAACCAGAACTAAACCTGGACTAAGCCAGGACTAAACTAAAGCTGAACTAAGCAGGGCTCAGTGTGTTTAACTGAGCAAAGGAGAAAACACATCACTGTCAGATATTATGTGCACATTGTGTATAATTGAGGCTATGCATTCAGCTATTTAGGAGCCAAAACCTAGTTTTAAAGCCAAAAAAAAAAAAAAAAAAAACAATAACAGGATTCACTTAATTGCATTATTTTCTAATCACAGTAATAGATTGAATTAAGTCTTCAAAACCCCCATATAACAGTGAATTAACCCCGTATGTTCCGGACCTTTGCTTGACAATTTTTTTTCATTTTGGACCTTGGTGCAATTTTATTTGTGACCCGATACACAGTAAATCAGCATCAAATATTTTTTGCATAAAGCCCTACATGCAAGGATTTTGTTTGCTCATATTACACTTGTATTTAGCTTAGCTGTTTGTCTTTGCATGAAGATGGTCTTTAAATATTTGGTCTACTGCGCTTATAAGGGTTGCATGTTCCTGTCAAAAAAAAAAAAGCCAATATCACTAAGGAGTGCTTAAAGAAATCCCTATTAACATTTAAAAAGCCTTTATTGTGCTGGGCTGTTAAACTCTAAAATCTGTAAAACATATTGCTGGTTTCTTCCATGCGTATCAGCCCAAACAAGCCTTTGTCAAGAAGTGTCAATATTAACTTCAGTTCAAAGTAAGCAGATACTTACTTTTGGTCTTTGGTCCCCCTGTATGGATATGATATCTTGCCACATCTCCCCTCAGTGTTCGCCCTCATGTCTGATTGAGTAGCTATGCAGAAAAAAAGGCTTTAAGAAAAGGTCAAGCAACAAAACTAATCTCCCAGCAAACTTTTCCTAACTCACACAAATGTTCCTTCACCAGGCTATGGTTCACACAGAAAGTCACGTTGGCTCTGCATTGTTTGTTTCTCTAGCTCAGTCCTCCCTGTGTCTCCAGTGTCCTCATCTGCAGCACTGCAGTTGACAAAAATGTGTTTCATTTCGCCAACCTAGTATGTAAAACAGCAGTGTGCAGGAAAGGCTTTCTTGTACTTACCTTATTGTGGGCCTCAGATTGTGGTCATCTTCTCCAGGCAAGTCAATGTGGCCTTTCTGGCTGCCTGTGCCACTGTTGAAAAGAATGCCAATCATTGAGCATCCAAGAGGCTCTGTGCACACAAGCGACACGTCGGCTGCTGGTTTTCCACTCTGGTTATTTTCCTATCGAAGATTAGTACAATAAATATTTCAAAATGGATAGATGTAACACAACTTCACTGGAGAATAGTGTGTGTTTATAATGGAGTGTGTGAAATGGCAACAGGATCATAACCAAGTGAAGTATTTATTTGAAATAAAAACATTTTTTCTATGTCCTTTTTGTTTTAAATTTAACATTAACCCAATAAGTAAAAATCCATAATGAACACTAACTTTTTTTCAAAGAAGTATTATCATCCAACACATTTCCAGTGCTTGCAGTCTGCCACATTTGTTCGATATGCTCCTAATCTTTCATATCAAAAGGATATATATGTACTGTACATGGTAAACAATCCATAACTTTTGTAAAAAGTGTTGAAAATCACTTCTGTCTGGCTCTTCTCCCTTAACTGCATTACTGCCATCTCTTCTTCCCTGCACACCATGCCGGGCACCGCTTCCTGTTAGGCAGTACCCTGTTAAAAGATAAATATGGTTACGTTGTGGCTCATTATCTGCATTAACAGATAAATAGTATTTTGCATAGGGGGAAAGGAAATCTTTTTGTACAGTACTTTCACAGAAGACACCCAAAGAGCTTCATTAGGGACACAAGCTTCCAATTATTGCTAACAGACCCTCTCACCACCACCATCAACTTACTTACTACCATACATTTCTGCATGGTCTTCCATCGTGGTACAATCCCGCCCAAGCTGCTCAGCCTCTGACACTTGGCTCGAACAGGCATTGTCAAAATAGTATGGCCTGTAAATAAGAATAATTATTACATTGTAAAAACACAACAAAACAAGATAAAAAGGCAACAGACAAACAACACAAAACTAAACACAGATGATCCAAACCATAGACATATTATTAATAGACCGTCAATACTCACTCCTCCCGGTTTACCATAATGACCACGTTCGAGGGGGAAATCATGGCGGATTTACAGACTCCTCCTCCCCAGCTCTGACGAAGCATGTTCCTAAAAAGGGCATAAGGGCGGGATCTTCACTGTAGACTCGGCCCTTGTGTGACGTGTAGCTCACGCAGCTCCAATGCTAACAGTCAGACCCCCGTTAAGTAGGAGATTTCTAAAATTGATCCAAACATCTGTTGGGACATTAATACGTTTTAACTCCAAATGCCTTATAAACGAACAGAAAGGCTTAAAACAATATGACAAAAATATGATTTAAGTTACTGTCCTTCTAAATTGTCACATTTATACTGAGCCTTTCTACCTACTTTTTAGGCACTACAAACGCTTTACATCAAGAAATTACTCACCCTTTCACATTCACACACAGGTGTACTTAGACTGGAGGCAAGGTGGGCAAGTGTTTTGCCCACCGACCCTCTTATCGATCTAAACACATAAAACAAAACAGACTGGTACAGTATATAACAATCCTTTAGTTATCTTTTCATTTTTTTACTTTCCTCAAATTGACATCTAGCCTTGTTCTCATCCATTTGTGTACAGCATTCAGGTCCTTCCCAAACGTTTGTGGCAAACCAAAAATAGACATTATTAATAGTACAAGCATAAACAGTAAATAATTATAAGATGCATTTAGATTTAATGCAGCATGAAAGTGCAATATTCTTAGCAATTAGCAAATTTATAAAATAGTGATACTTATTTTTAAAAGGTTGTGTTGGCTTGACCCACACAGTCTGTCTCAGAGACACACACTTAAAGTCTATTATTTTTGGTTTAAAAAAATAATAGAAAGGACATGATCTTTTCACTCATGCATAACCATAACCAAATTTAAAAACAGCGCCAAGTGTAAATGTCCAAATTTGATTTTAATAAGTTAATTGCATCCATCCATCCATCCATCCATCCATCCATTTTCTTCCGCTTTATCCGGGGCCGGGTCGCGGAGGCAGCAGTCTCAGCAGAGATGCCCAGACTTCCCGATCCACGCACACCTCCTCCAGCTGTTCTGGGGGGACCCGAGGCGACACCAGGCCAGCTCGGAGACATAGTCCAACCACCAGACGCTCGCATTCGAGCCCCAACCCCAGGCCTGGCTCCAGGGTGGGGCCCCGGCTGCGCCATACCGGGCTACGTCACGGTCCTTGATTTTGTACTGTCCATAGGAGTCTTTGAACTGCATTTCGTCTGACCCGTCACCTAAGACCTGTTTGCCATGGGAGACCCTACCAGGGGCATGAAGCCCCAGACAACATAGCTCCTCGGATCATTCGGGCACTCAAACAACCCACCACGTTAAGGTAGCAGTTCACGGGGTTGTTAATTGCAACACAATAATAATGCATGTGGTGCAAGGCAATGTCTAGCACAAAATCTGCAAATGCATTTGTAAATGCCATGATTTAGTACAAATAATTAAAATATAAGGCTATGTTTAGTGACAAATTATTTTTAAATATAACTATAAAAAAAATACGGTTAGCTCATCTTTCGCTCATTTTTATACTTGCATTTTGTAACCTGGACATATTAAAAAAAAAAAAAACAGTGTGAGAGTTTGGTCTTATTGCTGGCGACACAGAGCCAATATCCTCAGTAAAGTAAAATACTAACGTAAACGCCAGACATATGTCGTTAGACAGAGCTAGCCGTTAGCTAAGTATGCTAACTTACCTTGCTAGCCATCTAACGGTTCTCGGCCCGGAGTTCACTAGTACCAAGGATCCAGTTTTGGTTTTTGGTTTGCTTCGACTACTCCCACCCAAGGCTTAGTCGATGTTGTGTCCTTTTCACTCTGCTAGGTCCAAGTCCGAAGATAATGCACATAGGAAGAACTTTCTCTCTCTCCGTGTCTCTGGAGCTAGCGCCGCTCTCCGCTCTGGCCGCAACAACAACACAGACTGCACAGCGCGAGCGTCCGTCTCCGTTCCTCCCGCCCACAACAGGTGCACGAGCCATTCGACTTTCGCGCCACAACTGTTTCAAAAATATTCTAGCTCTCAGATTGGCGTGTGTGTCAGTGTTACTTTTAATTGATTTATTCTATTATTAATTTATTCTTAAGCAATGCGAGAGGGATCAATAGTGCAAAGCTGTACAATTAAATAAAACAAAAACATTTTTGCTGAGTTTGTAGGTGGATAAAAGGTTCTTAGTCTGCCTGAGTAGAGGGGAATTTCACAGAAATAATTGAGAAATGTTATTCTTGTACGCCCATGCATACGTACTAGTGATGTTAAATAGAAAATGTGCCGGGACATTGTGCTTTTTTGGATACAGAATTTCTAGTAAAATTGGTAGGTGTACAATGAAATGTTGACCAAACTCTGCAATTTGCCTATCCTTTGAGATTGGATGGTAACACAATAAATCAAAAAAAGATGATTAGTTATATTCATATAGCGGAATGTAGTTATGTTCTGATATGTTGAAGCATAGTCATGTTATTTGAATGGGTATATCATTCATAATTTTGAATTGTATATTTTCTACTTTAGAAGCCATTGCTAATGCAAGGCTAAATAATTGCTTTTAGAAGAAATTTGTGACGCGCGTCACTATGTTTAATGGCACAGTAGACAGTGCGCGTGCATCTGCCCCCTCCTCCCCCCACCAATCACCTCCTGTTTAAATTTTTAGGCCATGTCATCTGGTTACCCTAGTATCTACAAATATGATTGAAAATGTACCAAGATTACACTTGCGGGAATCCAGTATCGATGTTTTTTCGGATTTGTCGCAGATAGTCATATGTCACAGATCCGGAGAGATGCACATCACTGGATCTGTGTACAGTAACATTACCAAACTGAAAGTGAGGCTTTATGTTGTCTAAATATCTCCAAATCACTGCCCATACATCTGTAAAGATTATTTATATGCATATGTCAGGATATGTGACAGATCAGATCCTCCCGGATTTGCCAGGATATCTGGATACGGATATCTGACAGATCCATGAACTAGGATCTTATTATATCTTCCCGGATTTTAATGCTTTTTGTCCAATGTATAATAAACATGTGTTTTAGATGGTTGCAGGTGATTTCAACAGTTTAAAAATTAAATATTTTGTATAATAAAAGTGTAGTACATCACAGTATGCAATCCAATAGAAAAAAGAATCACAGCAGAGAGAGAAAATGTATGCCGTTTAATCACTCGATGTACATTTAGCATGATTTTTTTTAAACTTTGTACATCTTTCGGATATCATGAAAGAGCCTGCCAAGCACCCCATTTCTATGTTCCTTTCCAAGCCATTGCATCCATTCAATCATTCGCAGTGATGTCTCCAGTGATTCTTCAGATAAATTTCCTCTAAATCTATATATATCCTTTTTATAGGACCGCCATGCTCGTTCAATGTGTTGAGTATGTGCACCCGTTTGGGGGTGCACAAAAAACGCTGATGGTTTACCTGATAATGGATAAACCCACATTGAGGCAGAGTGTTGTATGCTCTCCATGAGTCGCTTAAAATTTGGCTCCCAGGAATAACATATTTTCTAATAATGGGAAGTAATCTCATTCTAGACCTCCTATCTGTAAGTTTAAGAACCGGTCGTCTACGTCTTCCGCAGATCTCGAGCATGCCAAACACCCATGAACGTCTTCTCCATGTTCTTCCATAGCGGCCACGGTTGTACTGTAAAAAATATATATATTAGAAGACCATTACAAATATGTCATTAATAGAAGTATGTTATTCATACCTTTCTTTGTGTCGAAATAGACTCTCATCAATGACTATGAATGCATTGCGTCCTCCAATTTTCATCTGCTTTCTTTTTTGCAATCTTTTCATTGCTGACACACAACACTCTCTTAGACGATCATGCACTTTGGTTATTGAGGCACTACTTCCCACTGTTCCGTCTTCAATTATGTCTATATGTCTTTTCCTCATGCCTTGAGCAAAGCTGAAATAAAAAAATTAAAACATTACTGCTGCTCGTATAGAATAAAAGGTCAGACAACTGTCAGCCTGTCTTAAAATATACTCATCATGTTTAACACATTAATGCATTATAGAATTTAATCCAATGCAGGATCTTGAGGTCGGTAGCCCTCTGTAAACTAATACAAGCGGTATGCGTGGGAACTCCTGGAATAGGGTGTTTGGGCAAAAACGCAGAGGTGGGCAGATTAGCCCAAATATTTACTCAAGAGTTGCGCTACTCTTAATAGAGTAAAACAGAATTGTACTTACTCAAGTAGAAGTAAACTTACTCCAGTAGAAGTAAAAAGTATTGACCAAAATATTTACTAAAGTAAGAGTAAAATTAAAGCCGCAAGCGGCATCGAACGGCCCTCGCGGGCCGTGCCTCCTTTAGCGCCTTTGTAACAGTACCGAGGTCGCTAACATGCCTACTACATTTTATTGCCCTGATGTGCCATAAATATTTGTTAGTAAACATCAAAAACTATATTTTTAGCCTCCATGTGAATAATGGCTCCAACCTGCAGAGGGCGCTAGCGCGGCCCAAATATTTTTTATTTCACAAGCAGCATTGGACGGCCCTGACGGGCCGTACTTCCATGACCACTGTCCACAAGCTCCTTACAGAGGGTGCTAACGCGCTGTGATTGTGTATAATGTGAGATTTATGTGTTTGTCCCATTAGGGTAACATGGGGGCCCCAGGCGTCACCATGGCAACACCGTATACAATACGGTATGGGTCCCATTGGCTTTTTTGACCGGGATGCCATCAACTATTTTTTCCCGAATTTTATCAATTTCCGAGAAAATAATTTTGTCCCATAATGCAATTTTTCTTCTAAGCCTAGAGAGGGCGCTATCGCGCCCAATGTCACTTTTTCACATTTGTTGTGTCCGGGGGTGAAAGGTCAATAAAATGTATATTTCCGATTTTTAATCGGAGTTTGTTTGTGCGAATGGGAGCATTTTGTTGTTTACCATAAGTCGCAAAATTCTTCGTAAAGATTCGCGCTGTTTTCGTGCGCTCCGCGCACTGCGTTGCGATTACAATAGGCCCTTGCGACGGCACGCCGCTCGGGCCTAAAAAACAGAGGCATGGAAGTCGGTTTTGCTGCTAATGGAAGATATAGCCCACCTACTCAAAATGGTGGATATTCACAATAACTGTACATATCAAATTAGAAATTAAAAGACTTAATGCATACACCCGACCTATTGTTCATATAGTCCTTGTTGAGGTCTATGGAAAGCTTGATCGTATAAATAAACAAAATAAGCAAAATAAAGATGAAATTGATCAAACTAACCTGTGAATGATCTTCATCCAGCTCGGCAAGGTGATGTGTGAATGTTCAAATATTGCCCCACTACGAATGGACTTCGATATGTCTCCATGCCACCATTTTCTGCATGTCCTGTTGAGAAATATGTAAAGTTAAAATCCATTCTACTCCCCATCCTTAACTCCCCTCTGCGTAAAGAAAACAGAAACAGAAAGGTGTGTCAACTTTAGCTATTTTTGGAGGCTGCATTTCAAAACTTAAGTTTTTTATCATCTCAAAGAAATAATATTAGCCACCTAGTCAATTTTGGGGGGCAAGACTTAAACATAACATAACATAACACAAAGAATAATGTATATTGTCTGAGGCATGACACAATCGCTAATACAGCACATGTTGCAAATTCCTTGCACTTTGTTGTTGTGAATTTTTTTTACCTTTCTGGTATATGGTCTTTTAGCATATGTATATAAATGATACAAAAACATTGTATTCAAATGATAAGGACAGGCTTGAAATCAAACAGAATGACAGATTAGTTCTTTTGCTAAAGTGTACATAGCTTTAGCTTTAGCTCGCCCACATTTGGTTAATAACAGAAACATGATTGTTACAAGAATGATGTGATCACACAGAGATGTTTTGGAGAGATTACATTTTCAGAATGCGCAAAGTATGGGATATGTGCAAGATTGATGCGCAACAGTGCAGCCTTTTTAGAATACCAAGATCCTACTTACCACCGGTAGCCATCTTTTGTTGATGACGTTTTTCTTAACTTCATTCTTTTTTTACACTTTACACATCTAAGTTTGGGCACAAGAAGCCTTTGACTTTGTAAAAAGCGAATCGCTTTAAGTCCCCGTTTTTCCATGGCTTGAATAAACTTGTACATTAGGCCCCTTGCCATGCTGCATACGGCTGCTAATGGCCTTGAGGCAGACACAAAGAAAGAACTCTATTGTAGTGACGTTTACGGCATGTAATTTGTAGGTGTGCCAGTATGCCTGCAGGCGGGCACTGCCACTTGTATTTTTCACGGTGATTGGCCGTCACCTTAGAAATAGCACTTATAATTATAGAATAGTTATAAACATTTTGCATTTAAAATACTGTACATTATATTTGAGCAGCATCAGCTTCGTGGTTGTAAGCTAACGCAGCGGCGGAGTGATCTGCGAGAAAGTAGTCCCTCAAAATGCGGTAATTAATGTAATACAAGGTCAAGGTTTATATTTGATAAATTAAGCTATTAACACAGACATTTATATGTGTAGTCTGGTGTTATAAGTGATTTACCTCAGGTGCACTGTGGAGTGCGCCAGACTCTTTATAATGCAGGCTAGCTGATACAATAGAAATGCCTTAGCCTAGCATTAGCCTAGCGCCACTAAGCTCTTCAAATATAACAAGTGCATGAATGTAAGAAAAAAATCTCCACACATCAACAACACTCTGGATAACTAGGAAATGAGGCCGTATATCAAAAATCCTGAAATATCCCTTTAAGGAAAAAGTCAAGAACCGTGCAATGGTTTCAACTAAACAATGTGAACAAAATTCGACTTTTATAAATTATAAGACTTTTGTATAAATGTAAGTGACTCTGGAATGTATTACATCAACAACGAACCTACGTACTTTAATATTGATTGTCATATTTTGTGTTAAACTACATGCCACATTGGCAACACAAAAAATGTCGTTACAATCGTAGTTCCATGATTGCCCGAATTATGTGTAGGGACAGTTACTAGGCTGATACGCCGTGATTCAAACATATGGCTCATGGATACAGCTGTTTGACGAAAGTAGCGGAAGTAAACAACACGTAATTACACGTTGTTACACATTGTACTCCCTTGTTACACATTGTTCCCCCTTGTTACACATTGTAAGAGTACCTGTACTTACATGTGTAATTACTTTCTTGTTACCGGTACTTACAACTGGAACTCGCGGGCTGTATTCTAAAGCGTTACCGAATAATTTTGTGACAAACTGTTTATTTTATATATTGTAGGTCAAACTCCAAGCACTGGCGGCCCAGTGCAGGACTCTGCCGTCTTGTTTGTCGTTTTGTTTCGGTTATGTCTTTTGTTTACATGTTCGATTACGCTCTGTAAGCCCACTGTTGGGGGCGCGTGGGTCTGTGGACTTAACCCTTGTGCAAATTGTGATCTAATTATGGACTTCTATTTTAAACATGGAAAAGAAACTTGAGGAAGATAACTTGAAAAAATAAAACACTGATTTATTTAAAGTATGGAACCTGCCTCTGTCAATATTACTTTCCTGTGGGCCTTTGGGGTTAATAGCTAAGGTTAAAACTGCTACTTGCTAGAGCTGCTAGTTATTTCTACCCCTCTGCACCACCCCAGGTTACACGTAGTATAATTGAAATAATGTTTGCTATCTGAGCATGTTTTTCCAACTGGCTAATGCTAATGGCTATTGCTGGGTTTCAAGTGACATTACAGCGTTGTAAAGGCTTGTAAATTATATTTAAAAAAAAAAAAATTACATTTTTGGTCTTGCACAGACAGATCATGGACCCAGTGACATTAATAAGTTATGAATCACCAATTTCAGAAATTTTCTTTTTAGATACGACTTGTGAAAGTAATGCAGTTAATGGCGAAAAAACTGCTACTCCCCACTGGGTACTGTGACATCGTATTCTAGAACATGAAAACAACCAATAGCATTCGGGTGAGTTCAGTTACCATGGAATTCTGCATTTGTGGAGCAAGCCAACATTGGCCATAGACCATAACCTGAAAACGGTTAAAGTGAAGAAAATGTATATAACATTACATCTGCTGAGTTACAACTGGTAAATACAATCTAACACAATGCAGAGTCCAAATGCTTTAACTGAACTAATAGCACTAGTATTTAACTTTACCTCATAGGGTCACACTCAAAAAGAGCATTGAAACAAAGCTTATTTGAACACCAACGGCAATAACACCAATAAAATATTTGACATATAAAAATTATTTGGGACAACAGTAGTCCAAACAAATGTAACAGCAGCCCATTTAGATATGTTTGGTTTTTTTCTTCTTCTTTTTGTTTGTGTCATCTTCATCAGTATCAGAAATGATGTTCACACTTTCTATCCCTATGCAAGAAAGACATGTAATATTTAATAACAAGATTAAAAATATAATTATGAAAAATAGATGTATAAATTACCAGACTCGCGTTTCTTTTGCACAACCACCTTTTTACCGCTTCCCCCTTTGTAAAAAAACAAACAAGCTGAATCAATTACATTTACCTTTTAAAGTATGACTTTTTTTTTTTTTTTTTTTAGTGGGGAAAAAAGATTATGAAATCTAAAAGTAATCCTAAACACATTTACATAAAAAAGATTAACAAAAGAACCGATGTCAGGCACATAAGTTAGAGATTCAAAATATATTTATAAAATATGTGTATGCTAATGGTAGTGAAACGCTCAAGAAATGGAATGAGAAAAAATATTTTCAAGCCCTTTCTGTCATACACATCGGTGGACTGATACAGATTGTTGAACATAAATCAGCGTTTCATGAATAGGTTACACATGGGCCAATTTCTATATGTAATAACGTACAAGGACCAGTGTGTTTTAACTATTAACTTTCAAATGGTTCCAGTGGTCCTAAATTCTTACCGTTTCAGAACAGCACACATTTTTGGGGTCTGGAGATCTTGAAGTTTCCATATGCCAGCTCTCACCCACACAATTTAACATCTACTTATTTTTGGTCATGGAGTGTGATGTATAATGCAAAATATTATGACACAAACACCTGAAGTTCTTAAACAGTGATTCCCGAAGAGTTTAGGAACACTGGAAGCATCCTCCTGAGAGTGTGCAGAGAAAAGTTGTGTTTGACATGGCTTCTTATGTTAGCAATTTTCTATGAATTACCAAAAATAAGTATTTAAAAAATTATTTTAATTTACATTATTTTATGAAATTACCATGCTTTTAAGGGACTGTATATGTGTAGCCATTTCACTAATTATTCTCATCCAATGTAATGTTTTAACACAAAGCGAGAAACTTTAAGTCTAACTCGGTCTTATCTACAAATTTTGATTTGTTTTACACTCTGATTCTTTATCTTAAAATAAAGACTAGCATGGTCACCTGAGCCTGACAGTCTAAGTTAAAGGAATAGTTAACCGTTTTTCCATAATGAGATATTTTCTTACCTGAGCTTAGACGAGTTGATGCGTACCTGTCTGGTCTTTGTGCGTAACTGAGGGCACGCACAAAGCCCAGACAGGTAAAGATGTTGTTGGCGTAGCGTCTACCAGCATATTCCCATGGTAGAAAACGGATGAAGTTAGAAGCGACCAAGCTCTTCCATGTGTTCCCTATTTAAATACAATGACGTGAGCAGTTACCAAGTATAGTCACACAAAATTAAACATGTCGATTTTCTAAGCGGATACTATATTGTAAGGCGTAGTAACACCTTAGGAGCATTTCGACGGCATCACAGTAACAAAGAATTCTCAGTGCGGACGTCGAAGTGCTCCTAAGGTGTTTCTAAGCATTACAATATAGTACCCCTTTTATCCGCTTAAAAAATAGTTTTGTGTAACTACACTTGGATCGTGTAAGTACTCGCGTACCCGTATGTAAATAGGGAAAACGTGGAAGAGCTTGGTTGCTTCGAACTTAACCCCTGTTTTCTCAAATAGGAATATGCTGGGAGAGGCTACACTAACAACATAAAAAGACCAAAGACCAGACAGGTATGCATCAATTCGTCTAAGCTCAGGTAAGAACATTATGTCAGTATGGAAAACTGTGAAGTATTCCTTTTAAGACAGTTACACATGTTGAGTGTGTGCATAGAACCTATAGTAATATTTATTGTACCCACCAGAATCCGGTAACATTTCCAAGATATCCTTTAAAAATGCAGATTCATCCTTCAAAATGGCTATTTCCGCTTTCAATGCTGCACAGGTGGCTGAAATTAAAGAGGGAAAATATAGTTTAGGATGGGATGTTATAGATGGTTAGCAAATCTGCCATGTTATCCATAATACTGTACTTAACATTTCACATGAAGATGTAATAAAGTGTTTAAAACGACAGGAACAACTCTGTTGTCTGCCAAATACGTACAGTAAGTATGTAACACACTGTTGTGTTCAAATGCTTTGTAACTTTTAACTTCTATATTTTTCACTGTACTTTTCATAATGGAGGCTTAGCATTGGTCCAGTATTTCACGTCAAAAAGTTAAGCAATGGACCATTGTATAGGCTAATGTCACTTTATGGACAATGGTGGCCTCATGTCACAAACATGTAGGTTTTCCAATCACCGCTAAGAATGACTGTTAAATACCTAGCGCTGTAACTCGGCCTTCTGGAGCAGCATTTGCGTCACCCGCTGTGGCACGTGTCTTTCTTTTCATGGTCTGAAAAATAAAACTCCGGTTATCGCAATTAGTTCATAATATTTACAGTAGACGTACAGTTACATGTATGTATAGGCCGAGTATATTTAAACATGCATTATCCTACCTCTTTTATCGAATGACAAGCGATTACTGTTGGTCTTCATGCAGCCATTTTCTTCTTCGTTAGCTTATTTGGCAGTTGGCACCCTGGAGGTCGCATTATCGCCATCTAGTGTTACGCATTGTTCATGTTGGAAGGAATTTTGAAGATACCATATCATTTTATTTTTGTTGTCGTTGGGAGAGAACACGCAAAGCGGATATAACTGCACAGGGGGTGATTTTTTTAATGGCGACCAAAATATTGTTTGCCAACTGATATCAACACGAACCAATGGATCGTGCATGGTGGCAGAACTTAATTATGTTTGGAGCAATGACATGACTTCAGACAGCGGCCAGTGGGAGGCGGAAGTGAAGGTGGTGGGGGGAAGATTTGCCGTGTCTGTAATACCGATTTTCCGACAACAAAAGGACGATGAAGGTTAGTGCAAAGAGTTTTATTCCGTCATTTTTGTACCTCAAAACTGTACGCGTGTGTATGTTTTACCTGGTGTTAGTTGGTCCGTACACATGGTCATGACCTAGGCCTACAACGTGGCGACGGCTCACAAATGCTAATAGCCATAGCAGCGGATTAGCATGTGGCAATGTAAAGTACTGAATTGGTATCCAACTTTAAAGTGTGTGTGTGTGTGTGTGTGTGTGTGTGTGTGTGTGTGTGTGTGTGTGTGTGTGTGTGTGTGTGTGTGTGTGTGTGTGTGTGTGTGTTGTGTTACCTGGCGTTATTTTGTGAAATTACAAAGAATTTAGTCACTACACATGGTCATGACCTAAGCCTACAACGTGGCGACGGCTAACAAATGCTAATAGCCATAGCAGCGGATTAGCATGTGGCAATGTAAAGTACTGAATTGGTATCCAACTTTAAAGTGTGTTTTTTGTGTGTGCATTTTGATCATAGTGGATTTGGTTGAATCCCCGCCATCGTCCCCTATGCCAGTAATGACAGAAAAGTAAGTGTTATTTGCTATGTTAATAAATGTGCTTATTGACGTTGTAAAACTGTTAAACCTTTTCATAGTGAATCGCTTACATTGGAGGACAAGAGGTTGCCAAAACCGGGGGGTCACGTTCAAAAGGTGAGAATGATGTGTAGTCCTAATATTTCATGTGAGGCTATAGATCAGTATGACAGTGGCATACTTTGTACAGCTTGTTATAATTCTTTGGATACAGTTAATACATTTATTGTAATTGGCCAAGAACAAATTTTGCTACCTTGGATCAAAATTACAAATGAATGACATGTCAGTTGTGTAGGTTGCTATATGAAATTTGTAACTAGTTTGTCGTCATGTATTTTGGCTTCCAGGGTTGGCCCCTACAGCACACGCCCAGATTAAGGCCTTGAAGGAGGAGAAGGAGAAGGCCTTGGAGGAAAGGAACCTCTTGCGGGAGAAGGTGAAGAACGTTGTGGAAGCAGCGCCCTTCAAGGGTAAGAAATATTTTCACAGAGCAAACCTATATGCCAGAAATGACCTTATGTGACATTAAAACGGGCGTCATTTGGAAATGTACCCTTTATCTGTGTTGACGCTTTTATCATAATGGCTAAAATGTGAAGGCTGTAGGGTGATGGTGAATAGTCTAAAATGTATATGTCTCTAGGATCGACAACAGAAAAATTCCACAGGAGAGAGGTGGGAGCACAAGGTATGTATCAACTGTATGTATACAATTTATAAAAAAAGGAATATAAGTAGTCATACATATAATTGTTAATAGTACAATGCATCGGGTGTTCATCCACTGACCCCTACTTTTCCATATGACTGTCCATTTAAAAAAAAATAAAAGAAAAAATTGTATATGAAATGAATGAATTTGATACACATTGGACCTATGACACTGTCTATGAATTTTCAAGCATAATGAAAGTAAAAAGGGAAGATAATTTTGTATAGTTTTGGCATTAAGACTTTAATGTTGCAACAATTTTGTGTCCTTCACTGAATCTTGTGTGCTTACTGACAGCCATGGGCGGGGAGTTGTCGGACTCCTCTACCCTGTTGGACTCCGACTCAAGCAGGTCCTCCTCCTCCTCCTCCTCCTCCTCCTCCTCCTCAGCAGAGGAGAAAAGAAAGAGGAGGAAGAAGAAGAAGAAGAAAAAGACTGAAAAACGACATGGTAGAAGGAGCAGGTCGACAACTCGAAGTATGTACTCCCCCCGTTGCACACAGAATTTATGACATTGTTTTATAACCCCTTTTTTAAATTCTTGTTTTAGTGGCCACTACAGACCAAGTTTTGATCCGCTATAAAAAAGTATTAAAAACCTTTCAAAGCGGACGGTCTGCCTCATCGTCCTTAAAAAGACACAGGATTTGCAGCACTACCTTTCGGCTCACCAGCATCATAGCTGAGGTTTGTGGCAATACCTCTTCATACATGTAAGATACCTTCACCTTGCCATATGGCTTGCCATACGAATAAATAGCTGGCTATATTTACTACAATATAGCACTCCTGAGTTAAAATTAGAAATAATATAGTCATGTATAGATTATTGGGTCATCTGTTGTTCAATGGCTAATGATTGCTATGTTGTGTAGTCCAAATGAAAAGTGTTGGATGTCCAGATCCAGTGCATAGGGACCTCCCTTTTAAACTACTTAATATGTATGTGTTTACTCACGCTTTAGGTGACGATTGTTGGCGGGAAAAAAAATGGGAGTACCGAAGCAAGATCAAGGGCAAAAGCTACTTTCCTACTGCCACACCTTGAAGCAGTTTCTGGAACAGAACACGGAGTTCAAGAATGCAATAGGAATATACAAAAAAAAGAAGGCGCTGATTCCGTTAGCCCACAAGTTCCGCTAACTTCAGTTACAATTTGTTTTCTAATCTGCATATTCACGTTTTTAAAATTGTATTAATCACAATTAATTGCACCTGTAATGCTTTTTATCCTTATCAATATGTGACATACTTCCAGATGGCCACCATGTCAATTTAAAAAAAAATTAATTTGTGATTGATTTGATTTTAGCAACCGTTATGTTTCTGTTAATACAAGTGTAACCTTTGACAGCCCTAATTTTTATTTTGTCTTTTTCTCCTGTTTTAAATCATTTTCATTTAGTTACGGAGATGTTTTAAATAGAAAATTATAATTTTTATGTAAACAAATAATAATGGGGGGCATTGTTTGGTGCACAAAATGAAAATATATTTCTCTGTAATAAATTTTGAAATTTGACTCGTCTGCAAATCTCTAAACTGTCACAAGATGGCGCAAGAGACCAGGCCATCTTTACAAAATTAATTTTACTGTATACCCAAGTTAAGTTATTACATGTCGGTGATGGAAACCAAAAAAAAAAAAGATTATTACTGAGAATTCTCGTTACAGTGTAAAAGAAAGCTGAAAACACTGAAGTGTTTATTACCATCACATGACGATAAAGCTGTTCTGTAAACTGAGTGGCAATGCTTCAGTGACGAATCCAAAAACATGTAATGTGCACGTACTACGAAGGATGTCATGATAGTGTTTCTACTTGCAGATTGGTATTGATAAGACAATTACATTGACAAAATAAGATCAGAACATGTATATTTGTCCCACTATACAGGTGGGGAAAATCTGGAGATCTGCAATGGTAAAATTGTAACAGCCAGTGCCACGTACAACAGTTGGGAGAATGACAATAGTAATCAAGTATCTACTCCCTGACTCCGATACAATCGTGGCACGTCATCATCCCGGAATGCCTTGTGTGTGCTAAAACAATGAAGTGTCTGGTGGGGTAGAAAGATTAATGTGTTGAGAAGAACTGATAACATTTCCTATGCAGAAGCAGCGAAGCGATTTAGGGGATTGGATGCGAAAGTTAGTAAGGAGAAGCAAAAATAGCTCATTACGTTGGACAAGAAGCATTTTTTGGCATTTATCGCGATGCTGGTTGTAAATTATTCTGTTGGACTTCAGAAGAAATCAGAGATGATTGATTTCTTTCTGGACGCTGCTAGGAGATTTTTAAATGTTGATGGGGAAGAATTGGACAGCACTTTAAGGGAAGGGTATGCACAGGCTACTGAATTGACACGGCGTAGAAGATGGGAATGATTGGTTTTGTTTTTGGTCATATTTCACTGTACTTGGTAAAACAAACCGTATTCAGCGATCCATTAGGTGGCGCTAATGCACTTTCAGTACCATCTGCCATAAACTTATCAAAAGAAGAAGAAGAATGCGAGTATCAGTCCTGGGGGAACAACACCAGCCTCGAAACAATCATCTTTTTAAAATACCTTATACATTTTTGTCTAACTGTGTATGTAATTAGTAGCGGTAGACCCAGAACACGAGCTGGAAATATACCCGAACAATGTTGCGATCAGCTATACAGATCCGCATGCAACCCACACGTGGCATACGCCAGATGATATTCAAGATGAGCCTTGCCTGGCAAAGTTAATTATCAAGTGGAGATCTGCATGTTTTGGCAACAAAGATACAGAACTTCTCTCGGGGAGTTAAAAGTGACATTGGTAAGCATTCCAAGATCAAAAGGTAGCATGGAGCAAAAATTGGCTAAAGCTATGACACCGTTTTCTAGGGCAAAACGAACCACTACGAGAGCTGTGTAACAGCAACGTTGGAGAAAAGCAGTATAAAGCAAACGTCAGGAGCTTTGAGAGGTATTTATCAAAACAATGAGTAATTAGTGGTGTAATGCTATTTTTTATGTATTTATTAACAGTGGAGCATTTTAAATGTTCACATTGCGTTTTGTTATTTTTCTGCAGATCCAGAGTAGCACACCAACCTCAAGTACCTCGCTGCTTTGGATCGGCCAAAGAGTCATAAGGAATCAAAATGTGGATTTCAGAGGAAAATGTGATTATGACCATGTCATTAGTACGCCGTTTCCTACAAACTGACTAGATTTACAAGACTCGATGGCTGTTTCCCCAAAGCCTTTTTTTGTTTCTTTGTTTAGGTAGATAGGTACTGTGTTAAGCAAGTAATTTAATAGTTCAAGTTGCTGTTTGTCATGTGAACCTTTGGGAGCAATTTTGCGGAAATATGCCAATTGTTAATATAGGTTACCATTGTTGTTCCTGTTGCATAAAGGGAAAATGTAGTCCACCTCAGATTTGAGTGGCGTTTATTTATTTGACATTTATTTATACAGGAAAGTCCCACTAAGAATTCTAAATCTCTTTTTAAGGGAGTCCTGCCTCCACAGGGGAACCTATTGTTTTTAGTTGTAGGGGAAACGACAGGAAATCTATGTTGGCATGGGAAAAACATGCACATCTGCACAGAAATGATCCGTCTGACTTACGAATCAAACATGGGACCTTCTAGCTGTGAAGCAAAAGCGCTGCGTCACCATGTGACATGTACTTATGGTGTACATGGACTTTGATAGCGTGATCATTTTCGGAGATTTGTTCTAATTATTATTTCTCTGTTCACTCTGTTTCTTCCTGTTTACAGGCAACGGTGTCTCACTTTCATTTACAGCCCGTGCTCTCCTGCACCTACACATTAGTTACAGTATACATGCACAGTGATAACGTGGTTATTTCCCTTGTTTCACTTTATTTTTGTCTGTTCACTCTGTTTCTGCTTGTTACAGGCAACAGTGTCTCGCTTTAATTTACAGCCCGTGCTCCTGTACCTACACATTAGTTAAGTACTACAGTGTACTTTTTTTTTACTTTTTTCTCTGTTTCTTTTTTTGTTAGCGTGTCTTTTTTAACCCTGCTCCTTATACATAGTTACATATCTGACGTGATAACGTGGTTTTTCCCTTGTTCACTTTATTTTCTCTGTTCACTCTTGTTTCTGCTTGTTACAGGCAACAGTGTCTCGCTTTAATTTACAGCCCGTGCTCCTTACCTACACATTAGTTACAGTATACTTGCACAGTGATAACGTGGTAATTTCCCTTGTTTCACTTTATTTTTCTCTTTTCACTCTTGTTTCTGCTTGTTACATGCAACAGTGTCTCGCTTTAATTTACAGCCCGTGCTCCTGTACCTACACATTAGTTACAGTATACTTGCACAGTGATAACGTGGTTATTTCCCTTGTTTCACTTTATTTTTCTTGTTCACTCTTGTTTCTGCTTGTTACAGGCAACAGTGTCTCCTTTAATTTACAGCCCGTGCTCCCTGTACCTACACATTAGTTACAGTATACTGCACAGTGATAACGTGGTATTTCCCTTGTTTCACTTTATTTTTGTCTGTTCACTCTTGTTTCTGCTTGTTACAGGCAACAGTGTCTCACTTTAATTTACAGCCCGTGCTCCTGTACCTACACATTAGTTACAGTATACTTGCACAGTGATAACGTGGTAATTTCCTTGTTTCACTTTATTTTTGTCTGTTCACTCTTGTTTCTGCTTGTTACAGGCAACAGTGTCTCGCTTTAATTTACAGCCCGTGCTCCTGTACCTACACATTAGTTACAGTATACTTGCACAGTGATACGTGGTCATTTCCCTTGTTTCACTTTATTTTTGTCTGTTCACTCTTGTTTCTGCTTGTTACAGGCAACAGTGTCTCGCTTTAATTTACAGCCCGTGCTCCTGTACCTACACATTAGTTACAGTATACTTGCACAGTGATAACGTGGTTATTTCCCTTGTTTCACTTTATTTTTGTCTGTTCACTCTTGTTTCTGCTTGTTACAGGCAACAGTGTCTCGCTTTAATTTACAGCCCGTGCTCCTGTACCTACACATTAGTTACAGTATACTTGCACAGTGATAACGTGGTTATTTCCCTTGTTTCACTTTATTTTTGTCTGTTCACTCTTGTTTCTGCTTGTTACAGGCAACAGTGTCTCGCTTTAATTTACAGCCCGTGCTCCTGTACCTACACATTAGTTACAGTATACTTGCACAGTGATAACGTGGTATATCCCTTGTTTCACTTATTTTTGTCTGTTCACTCTTGTTTCTGCTTGTTACAGGCAACAGTGTCTCGCTTTAATTTACAGCCCGTGCTCCTGTACCTACACATTAGTTACAGTATACTTGCACAGTGATAACGTGGTTATTTCCCTTGTTTCACTTTATTTTGTCTGTTCACTCTTGTTTCTGCTTGTTACAGGCAACAGTGTCTCGCTTTAATTTACAGCCCGTGCTCCTGTACCTACACATTAGTTACAGTATACTTGCACAGTGATAACGTGGTCATTTCCCTTGTTTCACTTTATTTTTGTCTTTCACTCTTGTTTCTGCTTGTTACAGGCAACAGTGTCTCGCTTTAATTTACAGCCCGTGCTCCTGTACCTACACATTAGTTACAGTATACTTGCACAGTGATAACGTGGTAATTTCCCTTGTTTCACTTTATTTTTGTCTGTTCACTCTTGTTTCTGCTTGTTACAGGCACAGTGTCTCACTTTAATTTACAGCCCGTGCTCCTGTACCTACACATTAGTTACAGTATACTTGCACAGTGATAACGTGGTATTTCCCTTGTTTCACTTTATTTTTGTCTGTTCACTCTTGTTTCTGCTTGTTACAGGCAACAGTGTCTCGCTTTAATTTACAGCCCGTGCTCCCTGTACCTACACATTAGTTACAGTATACTTGCACAGTGATAACGTGGTAATATCCCTTGTTTCACTTTATTTTTGTCTGTTCACTCTTGTTTCTGCTTGTTACAGCAACAGTGTCTCGCTTTAATTTACAGCCCGTGCTCCTGTACCTACACATTAGTTACAGCATACTTGCACAGTGATAACGTGGTAATTTCCCTTGTTTCACTTTATTTTTGTCTGTTCACTCTTGTTTCTGCTTGTTACAGGCAACAGTGTCTCACTTTAATTTACAGCCCGTGCTCCTGTACCTACACATTAGTTACAGTATACTTGCACAGTGATAACGTGGTTATTTCCCTTGTTTCACTTTATTTTTGTCTGTTCACTCTTGTTTCTGCTTGTTACAGGCAACAGTGTCTCGCTTTAATTTACAGCCGTGCTCCTGTACCTACACATTAGTTACAGTATACTTGCACAGTGATAACGTGGTTATTTCCCTTGTTTCGCTTTATTTTTCTCTGTTCACTCTTGTTTCTGCTTGTTACATGCAACGGTGTCTCACTATAATGAATAAACAATCAATAAAAATGCTTGGAGTCATGTCTTCACTTTCACAACTCTAATACCTGCAACATTACAATGAATGCACTATAATAATTCCCTTTTGCCACAACTATGTGATAGCTCAGCACCATTAATTGCTCTTTGAATACCTTTACTACCCTTGACATGTGTTACACGTTACACATTATTCCCCTGTTCACTTGTACTTCCTTGTACACATTGTTTCCCTTGTTATACTTCTACTGCCTTGTTACCATTTTTTTTTTTTTTTACCATTGTTCCCCCTTGTTATACTTTCTACTGCCTTGTTACACATTGTTTCCCCTTGTTATACTTTCTACTGCCTTGTTACACATTTTTCCCTTGTTAACTTTGTACTCCTTGTTACACATTGTTCCCTTGTTATACTTTCTACTGCCTTGTTACACATTGTTCCCTTGTTATACTTCTACTGCCTTGTTACACATTGTTCCCCCTTGTTATACTTTGTACTGCCTTGTTACACATTGTTCCCCTTGTTATACTTTCTACTGCCTTGTTACACATTGTTCCCCCTTGTTATACTTTTACTGCCTTGTTACACATTGTTCCCCTTGTTATACTTTCTACTGCCTTGTTACACATTGTTCCCCCTTGTTATACTTTCTACTGCCTTGTTACCATTGTTCCCCTTGTATACTTTCTACTGCCTTGTTACAATTGTTCCCCCTTGTTACTTTCTACTGCCTTGTTACACATTGTTCCCCCTTGTTACACTTTGTACTTCCTTGTTACACATTGTTCCCCTTGTTATACTTTCTACTGCCTGTTACACATTGTTCCCCCTTGTTATACTTTCTACTGCCTTGTTACACATGTTTTATCTTTTCTGCCTTTACATTTTCCTTGTTATACTTTCTACTGCCTTGTTACACATTGTTCCCCTTGTTAACGTTGTAAAGACTGTACTACATGTGTAATTACTTTCTTGTTACTGTACTTACACCTGGAACTTGCGGGCTGTATTCTAAAGCGTTACCGGAAAGTCAAATACAGCCAGTATTCAGAGGTTCCACCGAGATTTGAACTCGGATCACTGGATTCAGAGTCCAGAGTGCTAACATTACACCATGGAACCAAACATTTAAACCTACAACTACTAGCAATCGTTGGATGTAAGAATAACAAAAATATTGTTGCCTGTGTTTAAGTCCCAGTAAAACCACACAATGTTTTGTGTAAGTCTGGATCTTTGATTGTGCAGTGCAATCCAAGGGCTGTTATTGGCAGATTTGAAGTCTGCAGTTATGTATAACTAACAGAGCACAGTCCCTATAACATTCTGATGGAGGAAAGTCAAATAAGGCCAGTTTCTAGAGGTTCCACCGAGATTGAACTCGGATTGCTGGATTCAGAGTCCAGAGTGCTAACCATTACACCATGGAACCACATGGATGAATTTACAACTACCAGCAATTCTGGATGTAAGAATAACGAAAAATATCTGACTGAGAGGAACGCATCAACTGATGTGATTTTAAGATAGCATGATGCATATGGACTTGGGTTCTTACAATCCAAATCAAAGCCCCTCTTATAGTTGTGGGAGGCAGAGTTTTTAAAGTCTAGAAAGTATTCCATAAATTGCAGCCTTAATGCACTTTTTTAAATTTTATCATCAGGTTTTTCTTTTCATATGTGATGAACATTCAGATGATCTGGGCTTCATCTCTTCGAAACAGTCAGTTAAAGTGTTGTGTAAGGTTCTGACAAGTTGATTCTGGAACAACAGGCGAGCAACATATAATCTACAGACTAAGCAGAGCTGCCACTAGGAGGTTCCACCGAGACTCGAACTCAGATTGCTGGATTCAAAGTCCAGAGTGATCACCATTACACCATGTAACACAAGCATTACCATTGAATACAGCTCCAATAACTTTATGTAAATAACCAAAAAGACATCTTACTCTCCAAAGAGCTGACTGACAAAAGAATTTATCCAGTTAGCAGTCATTTAATGTGCTCTGATTGTTTCTATCAGATTAGCATAATTGACTTCCTATGAGGTCCCACCGAGACTTGAACTCGGGTCTTATCCACAAATGAAGTTCCTAACGGATTATAAAGCTTTTTAGCTTTTTCGTATCGTTTTTGGCCAAATTATTTACCATGTCGGAATTAGCTGCTTGTTTTTACTCGTAATTCCATGAATAAATGTTAATGTAGGCGACTACACACTAACTTGGCTCTGCACCTGGGAAATATTTTTGGACTAGAGACGACCTGCTACTGATGGATTACTTTCCTCTTCACTTCTGTCCACTCCTGTCCACAGGCAGGCTACGCCAACAGTCACGTGTACTTTTTATTCGCTACGTCAACTTTATGCAAAAAACTGTTCCATCTTCCAAATGCGCATAAATCAAAAACCACCTCATGCGAGCGGATAAACTATTTATGTGAAGTAAGAGTTTTAAATGCGAAATTTGGTGTTTCCATCACTCCTTACAAATGCAAAACTTCAAAATGCGCATTAAAATCCAGTGATGGAAACACAGTTCTTGTCACATTAAGAAACCATAGGCCATAAATGTACAAATGGTAATATAATTGGAAATGACTATTTGGTCTATGAGGAGAAGCTAGTTAGGAGGAAGGTTTCATAGTGTAGTGGTCATCACGTCTGCTTTACAAGCAGAAGGTCCTGGGTTCAAGCCCCAGTGAAACCATGCTATGTTTTGTGTCACTCTGGATCTTGGATTCTGTAGTGTAGTGTCATTCTGCAGTCTGTTATAACATTGGCATGTTATAAGTGTGTTATACATTGGCATAAATCTGCCAATGTTATTAGCAGATTTAAAGTCTAGAGTTCAGTATAAATAAGAGAGCACAATGTCTAACATTCCCAAGTAGGAAAGTCAAATACAGCCAGTATTCAGAGGTTCCACCGAGATTTGAACTCGGATCACTGGATTCAGAGTCCAGAGTGCTAACATTACACCATGGAACCAACATTTAAACCTACAACTGCTAGCAATCGTTGGATGTAAGAAACAAAAATATTGTTGCCTGTGTTTAAGTCCCAGTAAAGCACACAATGTTTGTGTAAGTCTGGGTCTTTGATTCTGCAGTGCAATCCAAGGGGCTGTTATTGGCAGATTGAAGTCTGCAGTTATGTATAACTAACAGAGCACAGTCCCTAACATTCTGATGGAGGAAAGTCAATAAGGCCAGTTTCTAGAGGTTCCACCGAGATTTGAACTCGGATTGCTGGATTCAGAGTCCAGAGTGCTAACCATTACACCATGGAACCACATGTATGAATTTACAACTACCAGCAATTCTGGATGTAAGAATAACGAAAAATATCTTGACTGAGAGGAACGCATCAACTGATGTGATTTAAGATAGCATGATGCAATGGACTTGGGTTCTTACAATCCAAATCAAAGCCCCTCTTATATTGTGGGAGGCAGAGTTTTAAAGTCTAGAAAGTATTCCATAATTGCAGCCTTAATGCACTTTTTTAAATTTTATCATCAGGTTTTTCTTTTTCATATGTGATGAACATTCAGATGATCTGGGCTTCATCTCTTTCGAAACAGTCAGTTAAGTGTGTGTAAGGTTCTGACAAGTTGATTTCTGGAACAACAGGCGAGCAAACATATAATCTACAGACTAAGCAGAGCTGCACTAGGAGGTTCCACGAGACTCGAACTCAGATTGCTGGATTCAAGTCCAGAGTGATCACCATTACACCATGGAACCACGAGCATTACCATTGAATACAGCTCCAATAACTTTATGTAAAATAACCAAAAAGACATCTTACTCTCCAAGAGCTGACTGACAAAAGAATTTATCCAGTTAGCAGTCATTTATGTGCTCTGATTGTTTTCTATCAGATTAGCAAATTGACTTCCTATAGGTCCCACCGAGACTTGAACTCGGGTCTTATCCACAAAGAAGTTCCTAACGGATTAATAAGCGTTTTAGCTTTTCGTATCGTTTTTGGCCAATTATTTTACATGTCGGAATTAGCTGCTTGTTTTTACTCGTATTCCATGAATAAATGTTAATGTAGGCGACCTACACACTACTTGGCTCTGCATCTGGGAATATTTTGGACTAGAGACGACCTGCTACTGATGGATACTTTTCCTCTTCACTTCTGTCCACTCCTGTCCACAGGCAGGCTACGCCAACATCACGTGTACTTTTTATTCGCTACGTCAAACTTATGCAAAAACTGTTTCCATCTTCCAAATGCGCATAAATCAAAACCACCTCATGCGAGCGGATAAACTATTATGTGAAGTAAAGTTTAAATGCGAAATTGGTGTTTCCATCACTCTTACAAATGCAAAACTTCAAAATGCGCATTAAAATCCAGTGATGGAACACAGTTCTTGTCACATTAAGAAACCATAGGCCATAAATGTACAAATGGTAATATATTGGAATGACTATTGGTCAATGAAGGAGAAAGCTCGTTAGGCCGGAAAGTTTCATAAGTGATAAGTTGGTCATTCACGCCTTATCAACGCAGTAAATGTCCTGGGTACAAAGTCCACAGTGAACATGCTATTTGTGCTCCACATCTGGATTTGTGATACTGTGTAAGTGTCATCACAGTCTCTGTTATATACATTGGCATTGTTATAAAGTTGTGTTATAACGATTCGGGCATAAATCTGCCAATGTTATTTAGCAGATTTAACGTCTAGAGTTCAGTATAAATAAGAGAGTATCATGTCTAACATTACCAGTGAAGCACAATACACGCCAGTAATTCAGAGGTCCACAGAGATTTGAAAACTCGAGATCAATGGATCAGAGCTCAGAGTGCTAACCATACAAACCAATCGGACTACCAAAATTAAACCTACAACTACTAGCAATCTGTTGGAATGTCAACAATAACAACAAATAATGTTTCCCTTGCTTAAGTCAGGCTATAAACCAACACCAGTTTGTGTTAAGTCTGGATCTTTGATTCTGCAGTGAAATCCAAGGCGTTAGCAGATTTGAAGTCTGCAGTAAATTATAATAACAGAGCACAGTCCCTAACATTCTGATGGAAGGAAAGTCAAATAAGGCCAGTTTCCTAAGAGGTTCCACCGAGATTTGAACTCGGATTGCGCTGGATTCAGAGTCCAAGTTAACCATTACAACCATGGAACACAGGAATAAATTTTACAACAACTCACCACAATTCCTGGATGTAAGAAAACGAAAACTATTGACTGAAGGAATGCATCACTGTGGATTACAGATAGCTGATGCATGATGGCTTGCTTCTACAATCCAAATCAAGCCCTCTTATTGTGGTGGGAGGCCGTTAAAAGTTAGAAAGTATTCGCATACACTTCAGCTTTAATGCCCTTTATAAATTTATCATCAGCTTCTTTTTCTTATTGATGAAAATCAAGATCGGGCTCATTCTTTCGAAACAGTTCAGTTAAGTGTTGTGTAGTTCTGACAAGTGATTCTCTGAACACAGCCAGCAAAATATAAACCCTACAGACAAACAGAGTCTCATAGAGGTTCCACTGAACTCGAACTCGGACTGCGATCAAAGTTCAGAGTGATCTCATTACACCATGGGAACCACCGACCATCCGACCCATCGCAATCACAGAGCTCAATAACTTATGAAAATATCCAAAAAGACATCTTAACTCTCAAGCAGCTGAACTGACCAAAAGATCGTTCCTCCATTAGCAGTCATTTAATGTGCTCGATTGTTCTATAGATACATAATTTGACTTCCTAGTGAGTCCCACCGAGACTGACTACGTCGTCTATCCACAATAAGTCTCCACGGATAAAAAGCTTTTTAGCTTTTCGTTATCGTTTTGGCACAGACCTTAATTCGGGAGCCATGTTGCGGATTAGCTGCTTGTTCAGCTCGTACATTCCATGAATAAATTTCATGTATGCGACCTATCACACTACCTTGGCTTGCATCTGGGAAACATATTCCTTCGGACTTAGGAGACGACTTGCTACTTATTAGTTACTTTTCCTCTTTCACTTCTTCTCCTTCCTGCCACAGCAGGCCTAAGCAACACAGTCATGTTACTTTATTGCTTCCGTAAACTTTTGATAAAACTCGTTTCATCTTACAAAATGAGCCGCATAATATCAAAAACCACTCATCGCGATCTGGATAAACTATTTTATTCTGAACGTAAGAGTATTAAATGCGAAATTTGTGTTTTCCATACACCTTGGACATGCAAAAACTTCAAATGCCGTATTACAAATCCAGTGAGAAACTGGAAACACATTTCGTCAAATTAACCTCACTAGGCCATAAATAGTACAATGGTTATATAATGAAATGATTTTGGAGTCCAATGAGAGAAAGCTGTTAGGTAGGAAGGTTTTCTAGTGTAAGCCTGGTAAGTAGTACGTTCTGCTTATTACACGCAGAAGGTCCTGGTTCAAGCCCAGTTGAAACCATGCTAATGTTTTTGTCACTCTGGATCTTGGATTGTAGTGTGGTCATTCTGCAGTCTGTATTAACTTGGCATGTTACTATCATGTGTTATAAACATTGGCATAAATCTTCTTCCTTTTGGGGCCCCCAATGTATTAGCCAGATTTTAAAGTCTGAGTTCAGTATATAAGAGAGCAACAATGTCTAACATTCCCAAGTAGGAAGTCTAAATACAGTATTTACAAACAAGAAGGTTCCACCGAGATAATTTGATCTCGGCCACAACTGGAATCAGAGTCCAGAGATGCTAAACCATTACACCATGTGAACACAAACGTTTTAAACCTACATATATCCAGCAATCGGTTGGATGTAACGAATACAAATATGTTGCCTGTGTTAAAGTCCGCAAAAACCACCACAAGTGTTTTGTGTAAGTCTGGATCTTTGATTCTGCAGTGCAATCCAAAGGCTGGTTTGGCAGAAATTTGAAAGCTGCAGTTATTATAACTAACAGAGCACAGTCCCTAAATAATCGATGAGAGGAAAGTCAATAGGCCAGTTTACTAGCGGTTCTCACTGAGATTTGAACTCGGATTGCTGGATTCCCAGAGTCAGAGTATCTAACATCAGAATCAAAATGGTAACCAACATAGGAGAAATTTACATACTACCAATTCTGGATGTAAACCGAATAACGAAAAATATCTTGATGAGAGGAAGATCAAAACTGATGTGATTTTAAGATAGCAGTGATGCCTAGTGCTTGGCTTCTTTCTACATCCAATAAAGCCCTCTTATGTTGTGGGAGGCAGAAGTTTTAAGTCTAGAAAGTATTCCATAAATTGCAGCCTTAAAGCACTTTTTTAAATTTTATATCAGGTTTTTTTCTTTTTATATGTGAGTGGACAACATTCAGAGTGATCTGGGCTTCATCTCTTTCGCAACAGTCAGTTAAAGGTTGTGTAAGGTCTGACAAAGTTGATGTTCTGGAACAACGGCTGAGACCAACATATAATCTACAGACATAGCAGAGCTTGCGACTAGGAGGATTCCACCGAGACTCGAACTCGACGATTGCTGGATTCAAATCAGAGTGACACATTCCACCCATTCGGAACCACGAGACATGACATCTGAATAAAGCACACTAACTTTCTGTACAAATACAAAAGACATCCTTTATCTCTCCAAAGAGCTGACTGTTAAAGGAATTATCCAGTTAGCACTTTAATGTGCCTACTGTTGTTTTCTATCAGATTCATAATGACTTCTCTGGGTCCCGAGACTTTGAAATACGGTTTATCCACAGATGAAGTTCCTAACACGATAATATAAAGCTATCTATAGCTTTTTGTCATCGTTTTGGCCAAAATTAATTTTCCATGTCAAATTTAGCTGCATGTTTTAACATCAGTAATTCCATGAATAGAATATTCGTTTAATGTACGAGCACACCCTACACAAGCTACTTGGCTCTGTCATCGTGAGGAAAAAATATTTTTTTGGACTAGAGACGACCTGCTACTGATGGATTACTTTTCCCTCTTCACTTCTGTCCCACTCCTGTCCCATCAAGGCAGAGCTACGCCAACATCACGTGTATCTTATATCGGCTACGTCAACTTTAGACAAAAAACTGTTCCATCTTCAAAAATGGCGCATTAAATAAAAACCACCTATGCGAGCTGATAAACTTGTACGTCTTTAAAATCGAATTTTGGTCGTTCTCCATCACTTCTTACACTGCAAAACCTTAAAATGCGCCATTTAAAATCCGTGAAGAGAAACACAGTCTTTGTCACATTAAGAAACCATAGGCCATAATGACAATGGTAATATAATTGGGTAATGACTAATTGTCAATGAGGCGAAAGCTCGTTAAGGCGGAAGGTTTCATAGTGTAGTGTCATCGAGTTGCTTTAACACGCAGAAGTGCTGGTTAGCCCCAGTGAAACGCATGCTATGATTTTGGTGTCCACTCTGGATTTGGATTCTGTAGTGTAGTGTCATTCTGCAGTCCTGTTATAACATTCGGATGTATATATTATGTGCTTAGAACAATGGCATAAGATCTGCAATTTATTGCAGATTTAATCTAGAGTTCAGTTATATAATTAATAGAGCACAATGTCCTAACATTCCCAATTGGAAATCATATACAGCCAGTTTTCAGAGGTTCCACCACGAGATTGAACTCGGATGCACTGATTCAGAGTCAGAGTGCTAAATTAACCATGGCATACATTTAAACCTCAACTACTAGTAATCGTTGATGTAAGAATAACTAAAAATATTGTTGCCTGTGTTTCAAAGTCCCAGTAAAACATAAATGTTTGTGTAAGTCTGGATCTTTGATTCTGCAGTGAATCGACAAGGGGCTGTTTATTGGCAGATTGAAGTCTGCCAGTTATTGTATACTAAGAGCACAGGTCCTACATTCTGATGGAGGGAAAGTCAAATAAGGCCAGTTTCTAGAAGGTCTCCGAGATTTGAACTCGGATTGCTGGATTCAGAGTCCAGAGTGCTAACCGACTTACACATGGACCCACTGGATGATTCTACAACTACCCAGCAATTCTGGATGTAAGAATAACAGAAAAATTTTAAGCTGAGAGGAACGCTCAACTGATGTGATTTTTAAGCATAGCATGATGCCATATGGACTTGGTTTCTTACAACCATCAAAGCCCCTTATAGTTGGGGAGGACAGGAATAGTTTTAAAGTCTAAAAGTATTCCTATAATTGCAGACCTTAATGCGTACTTTTTAAATTTTATCACCGGCTTTTCTTTTTCATCATGTCGATGAAACATTCAGATTGATCTGCGGCTTCATCTCTTTCGAAACAGTCATTAAAGTGTTGTGTAAGGATTGACAAGTTGATTTCTGGAAAAACAGGCGAGGCAACATATAATCGTACAGAGCTAAGTCCGAGCTGCACTGAGGAGGTTCACCCGGAGACTCGACTCGGATTGCTGGACTTCGAAAGTCCAGAAGTGATCATCCATTACACCATGGAAACACGAGCAATAATTCAATTGAATACAGCTCCACTAACTTTATGTAAAAACCAAAAGACATCTTACTCTCCAAGAGCTTGATGAACAAAGGAGATTAATCCAGTTTACAGTCATTATGTGCTCTGATGTTTTGCTATACAGATTAGCATAATTGATTCCTCATGAGCGTCCCACCGAGACTTGAACTCGGTCTTATCCACAATGAATTCCCTAACGGATTAATAAGCCTTTTTTAGCTTTGTTCGTATCGTTTTTGGCCAAATTATTTACCATCGTCGAATTAGCTGCTTGTTTTTACTCGTGAATTCAATGAATAAATGTTACGTAGGCGGACCAGCACACTACTTGGTCTGCATTGGGAAATATTTTGGACTAAGAAGAGACGCTGCTACTGATGTGGATTACTTTTCCTCTTCACTTTGTCCACTCCCCTGGTCCAGCAGGACAAGGCTTAACCCAACAGTCACGTCGTACGTTTTTTATTCGCTACCGTCAAACTTTAATGCAAAAAACTGTTTCCATCTATTCAACATGCGCATAAATCAAAACCACTCATGAGCTGGATAAACTATTTAGTTTTAAATGGCGAATTTGGTGTTTCCATCACTCCTTACAAATGCAAAAGCTGTCAAAATGCGCATTAAACATCCAGTGATTGAGCGGGAATAAAAAAACCCAGTTCTTGTCAACATTAGCAACCAAAAATGGCCATAAATGTACAAATGGTAATATTTTGGAAATGACTATTTGGTCATTGAGGAGAAGCTCGTTAGGACGGAATCAAAGGTTTTCATAGTGTAGTGGTCATCACGTCTGCTTTCACGCAAGAAGTCCTGGGTCAAGCCCCAGTGAACCATGCTATGTTTGTGTCACTCTGGATCTTGGATTCTGTAGTGTAGTGTCATTCTGCAGTCTGTTATACATTGGCATGTTATAAGTGTGTTATAACATTGGCATAATCTGCCAATGTTATTAGCAGATTTAAAGTCTAGAGTTTCAGTATAAATAAGAGAGCACAATGTCTAACATTCCCAAGTAGGAAAGTCAAATACAGCCAGTATTCAGAGTTCCACCGAGATTTGAACTCGGATCACTGGATTCAGAGTCCAGGAGTGCTAACATTACACCATGGAACCAAACATTTAAACCTACAACTACTAGCAATCGTTGGATGTAAGAATAACAAAATATTGTTGCCTTGTTTAAGTCCCAGTAAAACCACACATGTTTTGTGTAAGTCTGGATCTTTGATTCTGCAGTGCAATCCAAGGGGCTGTTATTGGCAGATTTGAAGTCTTCAGTTATGTATAACTAACAGAGCACAGTCCCTAACATTCTGATGGAGGAAAGTCAAATAAGGCCAGTTTCTAGAGGTTCCACCGAGATTTGAACTCGGATTGCTGGATTCAGAGTCCAGAGTGCTAACCATTACACATGGAACCACATGGATGTGTTTACAACTACGAGCAATTCTGGATGTAAGAATAACGAAAAATATCTTGACTGAGAGGACGCATCAACTGATGTGATTTTAAGATAGCATGATGCATATGGACTTGGGTTCTTACAATCCAAATCAAAGCCCCTCTTATAGTTGTGGGAGGCAGAGTTTTAAAGTCTAGAAAGTATTCCATAAATTGCAGCCTTAATGCACTTTTTAATTTTTATCATCAGGTTTTTCTTTTTCATATGTGATGAAACATTCAGATGATCTGGGCTTCATCTCTTTCGAAACAGTCAGTTAAAGTGTTGTGTAAGGTTCTGACAAGTTGATTTCTGGAACAACAGGCGAGCAAACATATAATCTACAGACCAAGCAGAGCTGCCACTAGGAGGTTCCACCGAGACTCGAACTCGGATTGCTGGATTCAAAGTCCAGAGTGATCACCATTACACCAATGGAACCACGAGCATGACCATTGAATACAGCTCCAATAACTTTATGTAAATAACCAAAAAGACATCTACTCTCCAAAGAGCTGACTGACAAAGGAATTTATCCAGTTAGCAGTCATTTAATGTGCCTGATGTTTTCTATCAGATTAGCATAATTGACTTCCTATGAGTCCCACCGAGACTTGAACTCGGGTCTTATCCACAAATAAGTTCCTAACGGATTAATAAAGCTTTTAGCTTTTTCGTATCGTTTTTGGCCAAATTATTTTACCATGTCGGAATTAGCTGCTTGTTTTACTCGTAATTCCATAATAATGTTAATGTAGGCGACCTACACACTAACTTGGCTCTGCATCTGGGAAATATTTTTGGACTGGAGACGACCTGCTACTGATGGATTACTTTTCCTCTTCACTTCTGTCCACTCCTGTCCACAGGCAGGCTACGCCAACAGTCACGTGTACTTTTTATTCGCTACGTCAAACTTTATGCAAAAACTGTTTCCATCTTCCAAAATGCGCATAAATCAAAACCACCTCATGCGAGTGGATAAACTATTTATGTGAAGTAAGAGTTTTAAATGCGAAATTTGGTGTTTCCATCACTCCTTACAAATGCAAAACTTCAAATGCGCATTAAAATCCAGTGATGGAAACACAGTTCTTGTCACATTAAGAACCATAGGCCATAAATGTACAAATGGTATATAATTGGAAATGACTATTTGGTCAATGAGGAGAAAGCTAGTTAGGAGGAAGGTTCATAGTGTAGTGGTCATCACGTCTGCTTTACACGCAGAGGTCCTGGGTTCAAGCCCAGTGAAACCATGCTATGTTTTGTGTCACTCTGGATCTGGATTCTGTAGTGTAGTGTCATTCTGCAGTCTGTTATAACATTGGCATGTTATAAGTGTGTTATAACATTGGCATAAATCTGCCAATGTTATTAGCAGATTTAAAGTCTAGAGTTCAGTATAATAAGAGAGCACAATGTCTAACATTCCCAGTAGGAAAGTCAAATACAGCCAGTATTCAGAGGTTCCACCGAGATTTGAACTCGGATCACTGGATTCAGAGTCCAGAGTGCTAACATTACAACCATGGAACCAAACATTTAACCTACAACTACTAGCAATCGTTGGATGTAAGAATAACAAAAAATATGTTGCCTGTGTTAAAGTCCAGTAAAACCACACAATGTTTTGTGTAAGTCTGGATCTTTGATTCTGCAGTGCAATCCAAGGGGCTGTTATTGGCAGATTTGAAGTCTGCAGTTATGTATAACTAACAGAGCACAGTCCCTAACATTCTGATGGAGGAAAGTCAAATAAGGCCAGTTTCTAGAGGTTCCACGAGATTGAACTCGGATTGCTGGATTCAGAGTCCAGAGTGCTAACCATTACACCATGGAACCACATGGATGAATTTACAACTACCAGCAATTCTGGATGTAAGAATAACGAAAAATATCTTGACTGAGAGGAACGCATCAACTGATGTGATTTTAAGATAGCATGATGCATATGGACTTGGGTTCTTACAATCCAATCAAAGCCCCTCTTATAGTTGTGGAGGCAGAGTTTTAAAGTCTAGAAAGTATTCCATAAATTGCAGCCTTAATGCACTTTTTAATTTTATCATCAGGTTTTTCTTTTTCATATGTGATGAAACATTCAGATGATCTGGGCTTCATCTCTTTCGAACAGTCAGTTAAAGTGTTGTGTAAGGTTCTGACAAGTTGATTTCTGGAACAACAGGCGAGCAAACATATAATCTACAGACTAAGCAGAGCTGCCACTAGGAGGTTCCACCGAGACTCGAACTCGGATTGCTGGATTCAAAGTCCAGAGTGATCACCATTACACCATGGAACCACGAGCATGACCATGAATACAGCTCCAATAACTTTATGTAAAATAACCAAAAGACATCTTACTCTCCAAAGAGCTGACTGACAAAGGAATTTATCCAGTTAGCAGTCATTTAATGTGCTCTGATTGTTTTCTATCAGATTAGCATAATTGACTTCCTTGAGGTCCCACGAGACTTGAACTCGGGTCTTATCCACAAATGAAGTTCCTAACGGATTATAAAGCTTTTTAGCTTTTCGTATCGTTTTTGGCCAAATTATTTTACCATGTCGGAATTAGCTGCTGTTTTTACTCGTAATTCCATGAATAAATGTTAATGTAGGCGACCTACACACTAACTTGGCTCTGCATTGGGAAATATTTTTGGACTAGAGACGACCTGCTACTGATGGATTACTTTTCCTCTTCACTTCTGTCCACTCCTGTCCACAGCAGGCTACGCCAACAGTCACGTGTACTTTTTATTCGCTACGTCAAACTTTATGCAAAAACTGTTTCCATCTTCCAAAATGCGCATAAATCAAAAACCACCTCATGCGAGCTGATAAACTATTTAGTTTTTAAATGCGAAATTTGGTGTTTCCATCACTCCTTACAAATGCAAAACTTCAAAATGCGCATTAAATCCAGTGATGGAAACACAGTTCTTGTCACATTAAGAAACCATAGGCCATAAATGTACAAATGGTAATATAATTGGAAATGACTATTTGGTCAATGAGGAGAAAGCTCGTTAGGCGGAAGGTTTCATAGTGTAGTGGTCATCACGTCTGCTTTACACGCAGAAGGTCCTGGGTTCAAGCCCCAGTGAAACCATGCTATGTTTTTGTGTCACTCTGGATCTTGGATTCTGTAGTGTAGTTCATTCTGCAGTCTGTTATAACATTGGCGTGTTATAACATTGCATAAATCTGCCAATGTTATTAGCAGATTTAAAGTCTAGAGTTCAGTATAAATAAGAGAGCACAATGTCTAACATTCCCAAGTAGGAAAGTCAATACAGCCAGTATTCAGAGGTTCCACCGAGATTTGAACTCGGATCACTGGATTCAGAGTCCAGAGTGCTAACATTACACCATGGAACCAAACATTTAACCTACAACTACTAGCAATCGTTGGATGTAAGAATAACAAAAAATATTGTTGCCTGTGTTTAAGTCCCAGTAAAACCACACAATGTTTTGTGTAAGTCTGGATCTTTGATTCTGCAGTGCAATCCAAGGGGCTGTTATTGGCAGATTTGAAGTCTGCAGTTATGTATAACTAACAGAGCACAGTCCCTAACATTCTGATGGAGGAAAGTCAAATAAGGCCAGTTTCTAGAGGTTCCACCGAGATTTGAACTCGGATTGCTGGATTCAGAGTCCAGAGTGCTAACCATTACACCGAGACTCGAACTCGGACTGCTGGATTCAAAGTCCAGAGTGATCACCATTACACCATGGACCACGAGCATGACCATTGAATACAGCTCCAATAACTTTATGTAAAATAACCAAAAGACATCTTACTCTCCAAAGAGCTGACTGACAAGGAATTTATCCAGTTAGCAGTCATTTAATGTGCTCTGATTGTTTTCTATCAGATTAGCATAATTGACTTCCTATGAGGTCCACCGAGACTTGAACTCGGGTCTTATCCACAAATGAAGTTCCTAACGGATTAATAAAGCTTTTTAGCTTTTTCGTATCGTTTTTGGCCAAATTATTTTACCATGTCGGAATTAGCTGCTTGTTTTTACTCGTAATTCCATGAATAAATGTTAATGTAGGCGACCTACACACTAACTTGGCTCTGCATCTGGGAAATATTTTTGGACTGGAGACGACCTGCTACTGATGGATTACTTTTCCTCTTCACTTCTGTCCACTCCTGTCCACAGGCAGGCTACGCCAACAGTCACGTGTACTTTTTATTCGCTACGTCAAACTTTATGCAAAAAACTGTTTCCATCTTCCAAAATGCGCATAAATCAAAAACCACCTCATGCGAGTGGATAAACTATTTATGTGAAGTAAGAGTTTTAAATGCGAAATTTGGTGTTTCCATCACTCCTTACAAATGCAAAACTTCAAAATGCGCATTAAATCCAGTGATGGAAACACAGTTCTTGTCACATTAAGAAACCATAGGCCATAAATGTACAAATGGTAATATAATTGGAAATGACTATTGGTCAATGAGGAGAAAGCTAGTTAGGAGGAAGGTTTCATAGTGTATGGTCATCACGTCTGCTTTACACGCAGAAGGTCCTGGGTTCAAGCCCCAGTGAAACCATGCTATGTTTTGTGTCACTCTGGATCTTGGATTCTGTAGTGTAGTGTCATTCTGCAGTCTGTTATAACATTGGCATGTTATAAGTGTGTTATAACATTGGCATAAATCTGCCAATGTTATTAGCAGATTTAAAGTCTAGAGTTCAGTATAATAAAGAGCACAATGTCTAACATTCCCAAGTAGGAAGTCAAATACAGCCAGTATTCAGAGGTTCCACCGAGATTTGAACTCGGATCACTGGATTCAGAGTCCAGAGTGCTAACATTACACCATGGAACCAAACATTTAAACCTACAACTACTAGCAATCGTTGGATGTAAGAATAACAAAAATATTGTTGCCTGTGTTTAAGTCCCAGTAAAACCACACAATGTTTTGTGTAAGTCTGGATCTTTGATTCTGCAGTGCAATCCAAGGGGCTGTTATTGGCAGATTTGAAGTCTGCAGTTATGTATAACTAACAGAGCACAGTCCCTAACATTCTGATGGAGGAAAGTCAAATAAGGCCAGTTTTCTAGAGGTTCCACCGAGATTTGAACTCGGATTGCTGGATTCAGAGTCCAGAGTGCTAACCATTACACCATGGAACCACATGGATGAATTTACAACTACCAGCAATTCTGGATGTAAGAATAACGAAAATATCTTGACTGAGAGGAACGCATCAACTGATGTGATTTTAAGATAGCATGATGCATATGGACTTGGGTTCTTACAATCCAAATCAAAGCCCCTCTTATAGTTGTGGGAGGCAGAGTTTTAAAGTCTAGAAAGTATTCCATAAATTGCAGCCTTAATGCACTTTTTAAATTTTATCATCAGGTTTTTCTTTTCATATGTGATGAAACATTCAGATGATCTGGGCTTCATCTCTTTCGAAACAGTCAGTTAAAGTGTTGTGTAAGGTTCTGACAAGTTGATTTCTGGAACAACAGGCGAGCAAACATATAATCTACAGACCAAGCAGAGCTGCCACTAGGAGTTCCACCGAGACTCGAACTCGGATTGCTGGATTCAAAGTCCAGAGTGATCACCATTACACCATGGAACCACGAACATGACCATTGAATACAGCTCCAATAACTTTATGTAAAATAACCAAAAGACATCTTACTCTCCAAAGAGCTGACTGACAAAGGAATTATCCAGTTAGCAGTCATTTATGTGCTCTGATTGTTTTCTATCAGATTAGCATAATTGACTTCCTATGAGGTCCCACCGAGACTTGAACTCGGGTCTTATCCACAAATGAAGTTCATAACGGATTAATAGCTTTTAGCTTTTTCGTATCGTTTTTGGCCAAATTATTTTACCATGTCGGATTAGCTGCTTGTTTTTACTCGTAATTCCATGAATAAATGTTAATGTAGGCGACCTACACACTAACTTGGCTCTGCATCTGGGAATATTTTTGGACTAGAGACGACCTGCTACTGATGGATTACTTTTCCTCTTCACTTCTGTCCACTCCTGTCCACAGGCAGGCTACGCCAACAGTCACGTGTACTTTTTATTCGCTACGTCAACTTTATGCAAAAACTGTTTCCATCTTCCAAAATGCGCATAAATCAAAAACCCCAATAACAATCCAAGGGCTGTTATTGGCAGATTTGAAGTCTGCAGTTATGTATAACTAACAGAGCACAGTCCCTAACATTCTGATGGAGGAAAGTCAAATAAGGCCAGTTTCTAGAGGTTCCACCGAGATTTGAACTCGGATTGCTGGATTCAGAGTCCAGAGTGCTAACCATTACACCATGGAACCACATGGATGTGTTTACAACTACGAGCAATTCTGGATGTAAGAATAACGAAAATATCTTGACTGAGAGGAACGCATCAACTGATGTGATTTTAAGATAGCATGATGCATATGGACTTGGGTTCTTACAATCCAAATCAAAGCCCCTCTTATAGTTGTGGGAGGCAGAGTTTTAAAGTCTAGAAAGTATTCCATAAATTGCAGCCTTAATGCACTTTTTTAAATTTTATCATCAGGTTTTTCTTTTTCATATGTGATGAAACATTCAGATGATCTGGGCTTCATCTCTTTCGAAACAGTCAGTTAAAGTGTTGTGTAAGGTTCTGACAAGTTGATTTCTGGAACAACAGGCGAGCAAACATATAATCTACAGACCAAGCAGAGCTGCCACTAGGAGGTTCCACCGAGACTCGAACTCGGATTGCTGGATTCAAAGTCCAGAGTGATCACCATTACACCATGGAACACGAGCATGACCATTGAATACAGCTCCAATAACTTTATGTAAAATAACCAAAAAGACATCTTACTCTCCAAAGAGCTGACTGACAAAGGAATTTATCCAGTTAGCAGTCATTTAATGTGCTCTGATTGTTTTCTATCAGATTAGCATAATTGACTTCCTATGAGGTCCACCGAGACTTGAACTCGGGTCTTATCCACAAATGAAGTTCCTACGGATTAATAAAGCTTTTTAGCTTTTTCGTATCGTTTTTGGCCAAATTATTTTACCATGTCGGAATTAGCTGCTTGTTTTTACTCGTAATTCCATGAATAAATGTTAATGTAGGCGACCTACACACTAACTTGGCTCTGCATCTGGGAAATATTTTTGGACTGGAGACGACCTGCTACTGATGGATTACTTTTCCTCTTCACTTCTGTCCACTCCTGTCCACAGGCAGGCTACGCCAACAGTCACGTGTACTTTTTATTCGCTACGTCAAACTTTATGCAAAAAACTGTTTCCATCTTCCAAAATGCGCATAAATCAAAAACCACCTCATGCGAGTGGATAAACTATTTATGTGAAGTAAGAGTTTTAAATGCGAAATTTGGTGTTTCCATCACTCCTTACAAATGCAAAACTTCAAAATGCGCATTAAAATCCAGTGATGGAACACAGTTCTTGTCACATTAAGAAACCATAGGCCATAAATGTACAAATGGTAATATAATTGGAAATGACTATTTGGTCAATGAGGAGAAGCTAGTTAGGAGGAAGTTCATAGTGTAGTGGTCATCACGTCTGCTTTACACGCAGAAGGTCCTGGGTTCAAGCCCCAGTGAAACCATGCTATGTTTTGTGTCACTCTGGATCTGGATTCTGTAGTGTAGTGTCATTCTGCAGTCTGTTATAACATTGGCATGTTATAAGTGTGTTATAACATTGGCATAAATCTGCCAATGTTATTAGCAGATTTAAAGTCTAGAGTTCAGTATAAATAAGAGAGCACAATGTCTAACATTCCCAAGTAGGAAAGTCAAATACAGCCAGTATTCAGAGGTTCCACCGAGATTTGAACTCGGATCACTGGATTCAGAGTCCAGAGTGCTAACATTACACCATGGAACCAACATTTAAACCTACAACTACTAGCAATCGTTGGATGTAAGAATAACAAAAATATTGTTGCCTGTGTTTAAGTCCCAGTAAAACCGCACAATGTTTTGTGTAAGGCTGGATCTTTGTTTCTGCAGTGCAATCCAAGGGCTGTTATTGGCAGATTTGAAGTCTGCAGTTATGTATAACTAACAGAGCACAGTCCCTAACATTCTGATGGAGGAAAGTCAAATAAGGCCAGTTTCTAGAGGTTCCACCGAGATTTGAACTCGGATTGCTGGATTCAGAGTCCAGAGTGCTAACCATTACACCATGGAACCACATGGATGAATTTACAACTACCAGCAATTCTGGATGTAAGATAACGAAAAATATCTTGACTGAGAGGAACGCATCAACTGATGTGATTTTTAGCATGATGCATATGGACTTGGGTTCTTACAATCCAAATCAAAGCCCCTCTTATAGTTGTGTGAGGCAGAGTTTTAAAGTCTAGAAAGTATTCCATAAATTGCAGCCTTAATGCACTTTTTTAAATTTATCATCAGGTTTTTCTTTTTCATATGTGATGAAACATTCAGATGATCTGGGCTTCATCTCTTTCGAAACAGTCAGTTAAAGTGTTGTGTAAGGTTCTGACAAGTTTGATTTCTGAACAACAGGCGAGCAAACATATAATCTACAGACTAAGCAGAGCTGCCACTAGGAGGTTCCATTGAGACTCAAACTCGGATTGCTGGATTCAAAGTCCAGAGTGATCACCATTACACCATGGAACCACGAGCATGACCATTGAATACAGCTCCAATAACTTTATGTAAAATAACCAAAAGACATCTTGCTCTCCAAAGAGCTGACTGACAAAGGAATTTATCCATTAGCAGTCATTTAATGTGCTCTGATTGTTTTCTATCAGATTAGCATAATTGACTTCCTATGAGGTCCCACCGAGACTTGAACTCGGGTCTTATCCACAAATGAAGTTCCTAACGGATTAATAAAGCTTTTTTAGCTTTTTCGTATCGTTTTTGGCCAAATTATTTTACCATGTCGGAATTAGCTGCTTGTTTTTACTCGTAATTCCATGAATAAATGTTAATGTAGGCGACCTACACACTAACTTGGCTCTGCATCTGGGAATATTTTTGGACTAGAGACGACCTGCTACTGATGGATTACTTTTCCTCTTCACTTCTGTCCACTCCTGTCCACAGGCAGGCTACGCCAACAGTCACGTGTACTTTTTATTCGCTACGTCAAACTTTATGCAAAAAACTGTTTCCATCTTCCAAAATGCGCATAAATCAAAAACCACCTCATGCGAGCGGATAAACTATTTATGTGAAGTAAGAGTTTTAAATGCGAAATTTGGTGTTTCCATCACTCCTTACAATGCAAACTTCAAAATGCGCATTAAAATCCAGTGATGGAAACACAGTTCTTGTCACATTAAGAAACCATAGGCCATAAATGTACAAATGGTAATATAATTGGAAATGACTATTTGGTCAATGAGGAGAAAGCTAGTTAGGAGGAAGGTTTCATAGTGTAGTGGTCATCACGTCAGCTTTACACGCAGAAGGTCCAGGGTTCAAGCCCCAGTGAACCATGCTATGTTTTGTGTCACTCTGGATCTTGGATTCTGTAGTGTAGTGTCATTCTGCAGTCTGTTATAACATTGGCATGTTATAAGTGTGTTATAACATTGGCATAAATCTGCCAATGTTATTAGCAGATTTAACGTCTAGAGTTCAGTATAAATAAGAGAGCACAATGCCTAATATTCCCAAGTAGGAAAGTTAAATACAGCCAGTATTCAGAGGTTCACCGAGATTTGAACTCGGATCACTGGATTCAGAGTCCAGAGTGCTAACATTACACCATTGAACCAAACATTTAACCCTACAACTACTAGCAATTGTTGGATGTAAGAATAACAAAAAAAATTGTTGCCTGTGTTTAAGTCCCAGTAAACCACACAATGTTTTGTGTAAGTCTGGATCTTTGATTCTGCAGTGCAATCCAAGGGCTGTTATTGCAGATTTGAAGTCTGCAGTTAAGTATAACTAACAGAGCACAGTCCCTAACATTCTGATGGAGGAAAGTCAAATAAGGCCAGTTTCTAGAGGTTCCACCGAGATTTGAACTCGGATTGCTGGATTCAGAGTCCAGAGTGCTAACCATTACACCATGGAACCACATGGATGAATTTACAACTACCAGCAATTCTGGATGTAAGAATAACGAAAAATATCTTGACTGAGAGGAACGCATCAACTGATGTGATTTTAAGATAGCATGATGCATATGGACTTGGGTTCTTATAATCCAATCAAAGCCCCTCTTATAGTTGTGTGAGGCAGAGTTTTAAAGTCTAGAAAGTATTCCATAAATTGCAGCCTTAATGCACTTTTTTAAATTTTATCATCAAGTTTTTCTTTTTCATATGTGATGAACATTCAGATGATCTGGGCTTCATCTCTTTCGAAACAGTCAGTTAAAGTGTTGCGTAAGGTTCTGACAAGTTGATTTCTGGAACAACAGGCGAGCAAGCATATAATCTACAGACTAAGCAGAGCTGCCACTAGGAGGTTCCATTGAGACTCGAACTCAGATTGATGGATTCAAAGTCCAGAGTGATCACCATTACACCATGGAACCACGAGCATGACCATTGAATACAGCTCCAATAACTTTATGTAAAATAACCAAAAAGACATCTTGCTCTCCAAAGAGCTGACTGACAAAGGAATTTATCCAGTTAGCAGTCATTTAATGTGCTCTGATTGTTTTCTATCAGATTAGCATAATTGACTTCCTATGAGGTCCCACGAGACTTGAACTCGGTCTTATCCACAAATGAAGTTCCTAACGGATTAATAAAGCTTTTTAGCTTTTTCGTATCGTTTTTGGCCAAATTATTTTACCATGTCGGAATTAGCTGCTTGTTTTTACTCGTAATTCCATGAATAAATGTTAATGTAGGCGACCTACACACTAACTTGGCTCTGCATCTGGGAAATATTTTTGGACTAGAGACGACCTGCTACTGATGGATTACTTTTCCTCTTCACTCCTGTCCACTCCTGTCCACAGGCAGGCTACGCCAACAGTCACGTGTACTTTTTATTCGCTACGTCAAACTTTATGCAAAAAACTGTTTCCATCTTCCAAAATGCGCATAAATCAAAACCACCTCATGCGAGCGGATAAACTATTTATGGAAGTAAGAGTTTTAAATGCGAAATTTGGTGTTTCCATCACTCCTTACAATGCAAAACTTCAAAATGCGCATTAAAATCCAGTGATGGAAACACAGTTCTTGTCACATTAAGAAACCATAGGCCATAAATGTACAAATGGTAATATAATTGGAAATGACTATTTGGTCAATGAGGAGAAAGCTAGTTAGGAGGAAGGTTTCATAGTGTAGTGGTCATCACGTCTGCTTTACATGCAGAAGGTCCTGGGTTCAAGCCCCAGTGAAACCATGCTATGTTTTGTGTCACTCTGGATCTTGGATTCTGTAGTGTAGTGTCATTCTGCAGTCTGTTATAACATTGGCATGTTATAAGTGTGTTATAACATTGGCATAAATCTGCAATGTTATTAGCAGATTTAACGTCTAGAGTTCAGTATAAATAAGAGAGCACAATGCCTAACATTCCCAGTAGGAAAGTTAAATACAGCCAGTATTCAGAGGTTCCACCGAGATTTGAACTCGGATCACTGGATTCAGAGTCCAGAGTGCTAACATTACACCATGGAACCAAACATTTAAACCTACAACTACTAGCAATGTTGGATGTAAGAATAACAAAAAATATTGTTGCCTGTGTTTAAGTCCCAGTAAAATGACACAATGTTTTGTGTAAGTCTGGATCTTTGATTCTGCAGTGCAATCCAAGGGCTGTTATTGGCAGATTTGAAGTCTGCAGTTATGTATAACCAACAGACCACAGTCCCTAACATTCTGAAGGAGGAAAGTCAATAAGGCCAGTTTCCAGAGGTTCCACTGAGATTTGAACTCGGATTGCTGGATTCAGAGTCCAGAGTGCTAACCATTACACCATGGAACCACATGGATGAATTTACAACTACCAGCAATTCTGGATGTAAGAATAACGAAAAATATCTTGACTGAGAGGAACGCATCAACTGATGTGATTTTAAGATAGCATGATGCATATGGACTTGGGTTCTTACAATCCAAATCAAAGCCCCTCTTATAGTTGTGTGAGGCAGAGTTTTAAAGTCTAGAAAGTATTCCATAAATTGCAGCCTTAATGCACTTTTTTAAATTTATCATCAAGTTTTTCTTTTTCATATGTGATGAAACATTCAGATGATCTGGGCTTCATCTCTTTCGAAACAGTCAGTTAAAGTGTTGCATAAGGTTCTGACAAGTTTATTTCTGGAACAACAGGCGAGCAAAAACATATAATCTAAAGACTAAGCAGAGCTGCCACTAGGAGGTTCCATTGAGACTCGAACGCAGATTGCTGGATTCAAAGTCCAGAGTGATCACCATCACACCATGGAACCACGAGCATGACCATTGAATACAGCTCCAATAACTTTATGTAAAATAACCAAAAGACATCTTACTCTCCAAAGAGCTGACTGACAAAGGAATTCATCCAGTTAGCAGTCATGAAATGTGCTCTAATTGTTTTCTATCAGATTAGCATAATTGACTTCCTATGAGGTCCCACCGAGACTTGAACTCGGGTCTTATCCACAAGAAGTTCCTAACGGATTAATAAAGCTTTTTAGCTTTTTCGTATCGTTTTGGCCAAATTATTTTACCATGTCGGAATTAGCTGCTTGTTTTTACTCGTAATTCCATGATAAATGTTAATGTAGGCGACCTACACACTAACTTGGCTCTGCATCTGGGAAATATTTTTGGACTAGAGACGACCTGCTACTGATGGATTACTTTTCCTCTTCACTTCTGTCCACTCCTGTCCACAGGCAGGCTACGCCAACAGTCACGTGTACTTTTTATTCGCTACGTCAAACTTTATGCAAAAACTGTTTCCATCTTCCAAAATGCGCCTTAATCAAAAACCACCTCATGCGAGCGGATAAAATATTTATGTGAAGTAAGAGTTTTAAATGCGAAATTTGGTGTTTCCATCACTCCTTACAATGCAAAACTTCAAAATGCGCATTAAAATCCAGTGATGGAAACACAGTTCTTGTCACATTAAGAAACCATAGGCCATAAATGTACAAATGGTAATATAATTGGAAATGACTATTGGTCAATGAGGAGAAGCTAGTTAGGAGGAAGGTTTCATAGTGTAGTGGTCATCACGTCTGCTTTACATGCAGAAGGTCCTTGGTTCAAGCCCCAGTGAAACCATGCTATGTTTGTGTCACTCTGGATCTTGGATTCTGTAGTGTAGTGTCATTCTGCAGTCTGTTATAACATTGGCATGTTATAAGTGTGTTATAACATAGGCATAATTCTGCCAATTTATTAGCAGAATTAACGTCTAGAGTTCAGTATAAATAAGAGAGCACAGTGCCTAACATTCTGAAGTAGGAAAGTCAAATTCAGCCAGTATTCAGAGGTTCCACCGAGATTTGAACTCGGATCACTGGATTCAGAGTCCAGAGTGCTAACCATTACACCATGGAACCAAACATTCAAACTTACAACTACTAGCAATTGTTGGATGTAAGAATAACAAAAAATATTGTTGCCTGTGTTTAAGTCCAGTAAACCACACAATGTTTTGTGTAAGTCTGGATCTTTGATTCTGCAGTGCAATCCAAGGGGCTGTTATTGGCAGATTTGAAGTCTGCAGTTATGTATAACTAATCAGAGCACAGTCCCTAAACATTCTGATGGAGGAAAGTCAAATAAGGCCAGTTTTAGAGGTTCCACGGATTTGAAACTCGGATTGGCTGGATTCAAGAGTCCAGAGTGCTAACCATTACACCAGGAACCACTGGATAATTTAACAACTACCAGCAATTCTGGATGTAAGAATAACGAAAAATTATCTTGACTGAGAGGAACGCATCAACTGATGTGATTTTAAGAAATAGAAATGCATAGGACTTGGGTTCTTACAATCCAAATCAAAAAGCCCCCTCTTATAGTTGTGGGAGGCAGAGTTTTAAAGTCTAGAAAGTAATTCCAATAAATTGCAGCCTTAATGCACTTTTTTTAAATTTTATCATAGGTTTTTCCTTTTTCCAATATGTGATGAAACATTCCAGATGACTGGGCTCATCTCTTCGAAACAGTCATGTTAAAGTGTTGTGTAAGGTTTCTGCTGACAAAGTTGAATTTCTGAACAAACAGGCGGAGCAACATACACTCACCTAAAGGATTTATAGTAACGCCTGTTCAAGTTTCCACATTTAATGCAATTAATCTAAACACCATCACATGGCAGTTGCCTTCAATGCATTTAGGGGTTGGTCCTGGTCAAGACAATCTCCTGAATTCCAAACTGAATGTCAGAAATGTGAAAAGAAAGGTATTTAAAGCATTTTGAGTGTGGATGGGTGTTGGTGCCAGAACGGGCCGGTCTGAGTATTTCACAATTCTGCTCAGTTACTGGGATTTTCACGCACAACCATTTCTAGGGGTTTACAGAGAATGGTGGTGAAAAGGGAAAAAAACATCCAGTATGTGGCAGTCCCTGTGGGCGAAAATGCCGTTGTTGATGCTAGAGGTCAGAGGAGAATGGGCCGACTGATTCAAGCTGATAGAGAAGCAACTTTGACTGAAATAACCCACTCGTTTACAACCGAGGTATGGGAGAAAGCATTTGTGAAGCCACAACAACGCACAACCTTGAGGCGGATGGGCTACACAACAGTAGAAGACCCCCACCGGGGTTACCACTCATCTCCACTACAAATAGGAAAAAGAGGCTACAGTTTGCACGAGCTCAACAAAAATTGGACAGTTGAAGACTGGAAAAATGTTGCCCTGGTCTGATGAGTCTCGATTTCCTGTTTTGAGACTTTCAGATGGTAGAGTCCAGAATTTGGCGTAAACAGAATGAAGAACATGGATCCATCATGCCTTGTTACCACGTGTGCAGGCTGGTGGTGGTGTTAATGGTGTGGGGGGATGTTATTTCTTGGCACACTTTAGGCCCCTTAGTGCCAATTGGGCATCGTTTAAATGCCACCGGACTAACCTGAGCAATTGTTTCTGACCATGTCCATCCTTTATGACCACATGTACCCATCCTCCTGATGGCTACTTCCACAGGAATAATGCACCATGTCACAAACTCGATCATTCAAAATTGGTTTCTTGAACATGACAATGAGTTCACTGTACTAACAATGGCCGCCCACAGTCACCGATCTCCAACCAAAGAGCATCTTTGGGATGCTGGTGGAACAGGAGCTTCGTGCCCTGGATGTGCATCCCACAAATCTCCATCAACTGCAAGATGCTCTCCTATCCAATATGGGCCAACATTTCTTAAGAATGCTTTCAGCCACCCTTGTTGAATCAATGCACGTAGAAAATTAAAAGGCAAGTTCTGAAGGCGAAAGGGGGTCAAACACAAGTATTAGTATGGTGTTCCTAAAATAATCCCTTTAGGTGAGTGGTAATAATCTACAGACTAAGCAGAGCTGTCCAACTTAGGAGGTTCAACCAAGACTCGAACTCGATTGCCTGGATTCAAAGTCCAGAGTGGATCACCATTACACCATGGAACGCAACGAGCATGACCATTGATACAGCCTCCCAATAACTTTTATGTAAAATAACCAAAAGACATCTTACTCTCCAAAGAGCTGACTTGACACAAAGGAATTCCAATCCAGTTAGCAGTCCATGAAATGTGCTCTGGTTGGATTTCTATCAAGATTAGCATAATTGACTTCCCTAAATGAGGTCCCACCGAGAACTTGAACTCGGGTCTTTATACACAAAGAAGTTCCTAAACGGATTTAATAAAAGGCGTTTTAAGCTTTTTCGTATCGTTTTTGGCCAAATTATTTTTACCATGTCGGAATTAGCTTGCTTGTTTTTTACTCGTAATTCATGATAATGTAAATGTAGGCGACCTACACACTAAACTTGGCTCTGCATTGGGATATATTTTTGGACTAGAGACGCACCTGACTGCTGATGGATTACTTTTCTCTTTCACCTTCTGGTCCACTTCCTGTCCACAGGCAGGCTACGCCACAGTCACGTGGTAACTTTTTTATTCGCTACGTCAAACTTTTATGCAAAAAACTGTTTCCATCTTCCAAAATGCGCATAAATCAAAAACCACCTGTCATGCGAGCGGATAAAACTATTTAATGTGAAGTAAGAGTTTTTAATATGCGAAATTTGGTGTTTCCATCACTCCTTACAAATGCAAAACTTTCAAAAATGCGGATTAAAAATCGCAGTGATGGAAACACAAGTTCTTGTCCACATTAAAGAACCATAGGGCCCATAAAATGTAAAAATGGTAATATAATTGGAAATGACTATTTTGGTCAATGAGGAGAAAAGCTAGTTAGGAGGAAGGTTTCATAGTGTAAAGTGGGTCATCAACAGTCTGCTTTACACGCAGAAGGTCCTGGCGTTCCAGCCCCAGTGAAACCATGGCTATGTTATTGTGTTCACTCCTGGATCTTGGGATTCCCTGTAGTGTAGTGTACATTGTTCAGAGTCTGTTAATAACATTGGGCATGTTATACAGTGTGTTTATACAATGCAGAGAGTAATCTGCAATGTTTAGCCAGATTTAATCCTAGTGGAGTCAGTATATATAAGAGAGCACAGTGCCTAACAATTCCGAGTAGGAAAGTCATACAGGCAGTATTCAGAGGTCCACCGAGATTTGACTCGATCAACTGGGATAGAGTCCAGAAGTGCTAACCATTCACCATGGACCAACATTCAACCTACAACTACTAGCAATCGTTGGATGTAAGAATAACAAAATATTGTTGCCTGTGTTTAAGTCGCAGTAAAACCACACATGTTCTTTAGTCTGATCTTGATTCTGCAAGTGCATCCAAGGGGGCTGTATTGGCAGATTTGAAGTCTGCAGTTAAGTATACTAACAGAGCACAAGTCCACTCTGATGAGGAAAGTCGATAGGCCAGTTTCTAGGGTTCCACCGAGAATTGAAATCTAGGATGCTGGATTCCAGAGTCCAGAGTGCTAACCATTACACCAATGGAACCACATGGATGAATTACAACTACCAGCAAATTCTGATTGTAAGAACAACAAAAATATTCTTGACTGAGAGGACGCTCAACTGATGTGATTTTAGATAGCATGATGCATATGGACTTGGGTTCTTCAATCCAATCAAAGCCCTCTTAAGTTGTGGGAGGCAGAGTTTTAAAGTCTAGAAACAGAACGTCTGGACGTACAGAGTTTTTGAAAACGCTTCTCTGACGAGGCGGCACAGGTTATCTGAGTAATGAATGGCGGAGGAGGGCAGTGGCTGGACGGTGCTGCTGTACTTCCTACAAAACTGGGAACCCGCAGATGATTTATTGCAAATGGAATTGTCTGCATCTTGGAACTTCACGCATCATCAAACCACATACAGAGAACTCATTACGTCTCTGGGATACTTCTGTATGTGTTGTTTTTTCCTACTGACACACGTGGGGAATCGGTCTGCCGCTCGTGACTGCAGGATCCGCCACATCTGGTTGAGGCCACGCGTTAGCAGAATCACAGCCGTGCCATGCCACGTGCTTCTTGGTGCCAATACACCATAATATTCTAAACGTTTTAAATGACCGGCGGACATGTACTCGTACGCGCTGGCGCGAGCGGCGACTGCTCCAGAAGGGACGGTGCCAGCAGTCGGTACGTGAGGATTCTTTCCTTCTCTGCACGGTTTCTGTTTCTATGCGGGATATTCATCACCCGCAGGCCTGTGGATTATCAAGATCGTTGTGGACGCTCTGACAATCAGCTGTTCCATTCACCACGGGTGGAACGTTGTCCGCTGATACCACATCCCAGGTTCCCAGCGTGGAAAACGAGGTAACACCATGACAACTCTGCTCTAAGTTTCATTCCTTGACAAAATAATTAACATCTATGAATCCACGTTTAAGCCAGCACAACTGTAAATACTGCCTCGCTCATTAAACCAGGCAGCAAATGAACTGTTTTCGACTGGTGAATCACGCGGTGGCTTTGAACCGAAAACAAAGCCCGAAGGGCATTTCGGAGGCACTAACATGCGAGCATTGTTTCAAAGACTGAGTCAGCATAGAACATTTGTTAACGGCACTCAAATTTGATTATCCTGCTTAACGGAAAACTTTTGGTTACCCCAACTACCCTCCTCATCTTAGCGAAAGGTGGGATAACACTTTGTATAGACGCGACAAGAAACACGGGTAGGGGTGGTGTGCTGATTTTACGTAAAAATCACATCCAAGTAAACACTGGACATCAGCGACTGTAACCTGGATGTGTGGGGACTACTATCACTTTATCTCCTCCTCAAATGACTCTGTGTATTAGCAATTTATCGACCTTC
>VHKM01001112.1:0-189054 GCA_007210695.1 Neogobius melanostomus | reverse complement strand
TATGGATTGAGTTGAGGTCGGCCTTGTGTCTTAATCGATCCATTAGTTTTTGAATTGAGGTGAGGTCGGCCTTGTGTCTTTAATCCGATCATTAGTTTTTGAATTGAGTGAGGTCGGCTTGTGTCTTTCATCGATCATTAGGTTTCATGCGATTGAGTTGAGGTCAGCCTTGTGTCTTTAGTCGATCATTAGTTTTTTAATTGAGTTAGAGGTCGGCCTTGTGTCTTTAATCGATCATTAGTTATGGATTGAGTTGGAGGTCGGCCTGTGTCTTTAGTCGATCAATTAGTTATGATTGAGTGAGGTACGGCCTTGTTGTCTTTAGTCGCATCAATAGTTTATGGATTGAGTTGAGGTCAGCCTTGTGTCTTAGTCGATCATTAGTTTATGATTGAGTTGAGGTCGGCCTTTGATGTCTTTAGTCGACTCAATAGTTTTATGGATTGAGTTGAGGTCGGGCCTTGTGTCTTTAGCGATCATTAGTTTTTGGATTGTTGAGGTCGGCCTTTGTGTCTTTAGTCGATCATAGTTTTATGGATTGAGGTGAGGTCAGCCTTTGTGTCTTTAGGTCGATAATTAGTTTTTGGATGAGTTGAGGTCGGCCTTGTGTCTTAATCGCATCATTAGTTTTGAATTGAGTTGAGGTCGGCTTGGTCTTTAAATCGATCATTAGTTTTATGGATTGAGTTGAGGGTCGGCCTTGTGTGTGCTTTAGTCGATCAATAGTTTATGGATTGAGGTTTGGGTCGGCCTTGTGTCTTTAGTCGATCATTAAGTTTTTTGGATGAAGTTGATCGGGCACTTGATGTCTTTAGTTCGATCGAGGTGAGGTTATGATATGAGTTGAGGTCGGCCTGTGTCTTTAGTCGATAGAATTTATGGCATTGAGTTGAGGTCGCGCCTGTGTCTTTAAGTCAATTCATTAGTTTTGGATTGAGTGAGGTCGGCCTTGTTGTCTTTAATCGATCATTAGTTTTTGAATTGAGTTGAGGTCGGCCTTGTGTCTCTAATCGATCATTAGGTTTATTGGATTGAGTTTGAGGTCGGCCTTGTGTCTTTTAAGTCCCAACATTAGTTTTTTGGATTGAGTGAGGTCGGCCTTGTGTCTTAATCGATCATTGTTTTTGAATGAGTTGAGGTCGCGGCCTTGTGCTTTAATCGATCATTAGTTTTTGAATTGAGTTGAGGTCGGCCCTTGTGTCTCTAATCGATCATTAGTTTTATGGATTGGAGTTGAGGTCGGCCTTGGTGTCTTTAGTCAATCATTAGGTTTTTGGATTTGAGTTGGAGGTCGGCCTTGTGTCTTTAGTCGATCAATAGTTTATGGATTGAGTTTGAGGTCAGCCTTGTGTCTTTTAGTCGATCATTAGTTTATGGATTGAGTTTGAGGTCAGCCTTGTTCTTTAAGTCGATCAATAGTTTATGGATTGAGTTGAAGGTCGGCCTCCCCCATGTGTCTTTATCGAATCATTAGTTTTTGAATTGAGTTGAGGTCGGCCTTTGTGTCTCTTTAGTCGATCAAATAGTTTATGGGATTGAGTTGAAGGTCGGCCTTGTGTCTTAGTCGATCATTAGTTTTTGGATTGGAGTTGAGGTCGCCTTAGTGTTTTTAGTCGATCAATAGTTTTATGGAATTGAGTGAGGTCAGCCTTGTGTCTTTAGTCGATCATTAGTTTTTTGAATTGATTGAGGTCGGCCTTGTGTTCTTTAGCGATCAATAGTTTATGGATTGAGTTGAGGTCAGCCTTGTGTCTTTAGTCGATTAATAGTTTATGGATTGAGTTGAGGTCAGGCCTTGTGTCTTTAGTCGATCCATTAGTTTTTGGATTGAGTAGGGTCGTCCTTGTTGGTCTTTAGTCAATCATTATTTTGGATTGAGTTGAGGTCAGCCTTGTGTCTTTAGTTCTGATCATATTTTTGGATTGAGTTTTGAGGTCGGGCCTTGTTGTCTTTAATCGATCAATTTAGTTTTTTGAATTGAGTTGAGGTCGGCCTTGTGTCTCTTAATCGATCATTAGTTTATGGATTGAGTTTGAGGTCGCCTTGTGTCCTTTAGTCAATCATTTAGTTTTTGGATTGAGTTCGAGGTCGGCCTTGTTGTCTTTAGTCGATCAATAGTTTATGGATTTGAGTTGAGGTCAGCCTTGTTCTGTCTTTTAGTCGATCCATTAGTTTATGGATTGACGTTGAGGTCGGCCTTGCTGTCTTTAGTCGATCAATAGTTTATGGCATTGCAGTTGGAGGTCGGCCTTTGTGTCTTTAGTCGATCATTAGTTTGGATTGGAGTTGAGGTCGCCTTGTGTCTTTAGATCGATTCAAATTTAGGATTGAGTTGAGGTCGCCTTGTGTCTTTAATCGTATCATTAGTTTATGGGATTGAGTTGAGGTCGGCCTTGTGTCTTTTAGTCGATCATTTAGTTTATGGATTGAAGTTGAGGTCGGCCTTGTGTCTTTAGTCGATCATTAGTTTTTGAATTGAGTTGAGTGGTCGGCCTTGTGTCTTTAGTCGATCATTAGTTTAGGATTGAGTTTGAGTGGTGCGCCTTGTTGTCTTTAAAAATCGATCATTATTTTGAATTGAGTTGAGGTCGGCTTTGTGTCTTTAGTCGCATCAATTAGTTTATTGGATTGAGTTGAGGTCGGCCTTTTGTCTTAATCGATCATTTAGTTTTGAATTGAGTTGAGGTCGGGCCTTGTGTCTTTAATCATCATAGTTTTGAATTGAAGTTGAGGTCGCCCTGTGTTCTTTAATCGATCATAGTTTATGGATTGAGTTGAGGTCGGCCACTTGTTGTCTTTTAGTCGATACAATAGTTTATGGATTGAGTTGAGGTCGGCCTGTTCTTTAGTCGATTAGTTTATGGATTGAGTTGAGGTCGGGCCTTGTGTCTTTAGTCAATCATTAGTTTTGGATTGAGTTTGAGGTCGGCCTTGTGTCTTTAATCATCATTAGTTTTTGAATTGAGTTGAGGTCGGCCTTGTGGTTCTCTATCGATCCTTAGTTTATGGATTTGAGTTGAGGTCGGCCTTGTGTCTTTAGTCAATCATTAGTTTTTTGGATTTGAGTTGAGGTCGGCCTTGTGTCTTTAAATCGATCATTAGTTTTGGAATAGTTGAGGGTCGGCCTGTGTCTTTAATCTGATCATTAGTTTTGAATTGAGTTTGAGGGTCGGCCTGTGTGTCTCTAATCGATCATTAGGTTTATGGATTGAGTTGAGGTCGGCCTTTGTGTCTTTAGTCAATCATTAGTTGGATTTGAGTTGAGGTCGGCCTTGTGTCTTTAGTCGATCCAATAGTTTATGGATTGAGTTGAGGTCAGCCTTTGTGTCTTTAGTCGATTTCATTAGTTTATTGGATGAGGTTGAGGTCGGCCTTGTGTTCTTTAGTCGACTCCATAGTTTATGGATTGAGTGAGGTCGCCTTGTGTCTTTAGTCGATCATTAGTTTTGGATTGAGTTTGAGGTCGGCCTTGTGTCTTAGTCGATCATATAGTTTAGGATTGAGTTGAGGTCAGCCTTGTGTCTTTAGTCGATCATTTAGTTTTTGAATTGAAGTTGGAGGTCGGCCTTGTGTCTTTAGTCGATCAATAGTTTATGGATTGAGTTGAGGTTCAGCCTTGTGTCTTTAGTTCGATTAATAGTTTATGGATTTGAGTGAGTCAGCCTTGGTTGCTTTATCGCATTCATTTTAGTTTTGGATGAGTTGAGGTCTGTCCTTGTGTCTTTAGTCAATCATTAGTTTTTGTGGAATTTGAGTTGAGGTCAGCCTTGTGTCTTTTTAGTCGATCATTAGTTTTGGATTGAGTTGAGGTCGGCTCTTTGTGTCTTTAATCGATCATTAGTTTTGAATTGAGTTGAGGTCGGGCCTTGTGTCTCTAATCGCGATCATTAGTTATGGATGAGTTTGCAGGTCGGCCTTGTGTCTTTAGATCAATCATTAGTTTTTTGATTGAGTTAGGTCGGCTGTGTCTTTAGTTCGATCAATAGGTTTATGATTTGAGTTGAGGTCAGCCTTGTGTCTTTAGTCGATTCATTAGTTTATGGATTGAGTTGAGGTCGGCCTTGTGTCTTTAGTCGTCAATTAGTTTAATGCGATTGAGTTGAGGTCGGCCTGCGTGTCTTAGTCGATCAAAATTAGTTTTTGGATGAGTGAGGTCGGCCTTGTGTTCTTCTGTCGATCAAAGTTTATGGATGAGTTGAGGTCGGCCCTTGATGACGTGTTTTTAATGATCAAGTTTATGGATTGAGTTGAGGTCGGCCTTGGGTCTTAGTCGATCATTAGTTTATGGATTGAGTTGGGCGGCCTTGTGTCTTTAGTCGATCATTAGTTTTTTGAATTTGAGTTGAGGTCGGCCTTGTGTCTTTAGATCGATCATTAGTTTATGGATTTGAGTTGGGTCGGCCTTGTGTTTCTTTAATCGATCATTGTTTGAATTGAGTTTTGAGGTCGGCCTTGTGTCTTTAGTCGATCATTAGTTTTATTGGATTGAGTTGATGCTCGGCCTTGTGTCTTTAATCGATCATTTAGTTTTTGAAATTTAGTTTGAGGTCGGCCTTGTGTCTCTAAATCGATCATTTAGTTTATGGATGAGTTGAGGTCGGCCTTGTGTTCTTTAGTCAATCATTAGTTTTGGATTCGAGTGAGGTCGGCCTTGTGTCTAGTCGATCAATAGTTTATGGATTGGTTGAGGTCGGGCCTTGTGTCTTTAGTCGATCATTAGTTTTTGGATTGAGTTGAAGGTCGCCTTGTGTCTCTAATCCGATCAATAGTTTATGGATTTGAGTTGAGGGTCGGGCCTTGTGTTCTTTAGTCGATCATTAGTTTTTGGATTGAGTTGAGGTCGGCCTTGTGTCTATTAGTCGATCAATAGTTTATGATTGAGTTGAGGTCAGCCTTGTGTCTTTAGTCGATCATTTAGGTTTTTTGAATTTGAGTTCAGGTCGGCCTTGTGTCTTTATCGGATCAATAGTTTAGGATTGAGTTGAGGTCAGCCTTGTGTCTTTAGTCGATCATTGTTTTGATTGAGTTGGAGGTCGGCTTTGTTGTCTCAGTCGTCAATAGTTTATGGATTTGAGTTGAGGTTCAGCCTTGTGTCTTAGTCGATCATTAGTTTTTGAATTTGAGTTCAGCGTCGGCCTTGTGTCTAGTTCGATCAATAGTTTATGGATTGAGTTGAGGTCAGCCTTGTGTCTTTAGTCGATCATTAGTTTTTGGATTGAAGTTGAGGCCGGCCTTGTGTCTTTAGTCGATCATAGTTTTGGATTGAGTTCGGGTCGGCCTTGTGTCTTTAGTCGATCAATAGTTTATGATTTGAGTTGAGGTCAGCCTTGTGTCTTTAAGTCGATCATTAGTTTATGGATTGAGTTCTTTGAGGTCGGCCTTGGTGTCTTTAGTCGATCAATAGTTGTATGGATTGAGTTTTGAGGTCGGCCTTGTGTTTAGTTCGATCATTAGTTTTTTGGATTGAGTTGAGGTTCGGCCTTTGTGTCTTTAGTCGATCAATAAGTTTATGGATTGAGTTGAGGTCAGCCCTTGTGCTCTTTAGATCGATCCATTAGTTTTGAATTGAGTTTGAGGTCGGCCTTGTGGCGTCTTTAGTAACGATCAATAGTAGGATTGAGTTGAGGGTCAGCCTGTCTTAGTCGATTCATTAGGTTTTGGATTGAGTTGAGTCCCTTGTGACGTCTTTAGTCAATCATTAGTTTTTGGATTGAGTTGAGGTCGGGCCTTGTGTCTTTAGTTCATATCATTAGTTTATGGATTTGAGTTGAGGTCTCAGCCTTGTGTCTTTAGTCGATCATTAGTTTTTGGATTGAGTTTGAGGCTCGCCCTTGTGTCTTTAGTCGATTCATTGTTTAATGGATGAGTTGAGGTCGGGCCTTGTGATCTTTAATCGATCATTAGTTTTTGAATTGATGTGAGGTCGAGGCCTTTGTGTCTCTAATCGATCATTAGTTTATGGATTGAGTTGAGGTCGGCCTTGTGTTCTTTAGTCAATCATTAGTTTTGGATTGAGTTGCAGGTCGGCCTTGTGTCTTTAGTCGATCAATAGTTTATGGATTGAGTTTGAGGTCAGCCTTGTGTCTTTTAGTCGATCATAGTTTATGATTTTGAGTTTGAGGTTACGGGCCTGTGTCTTTAGATCGATTCAATAGTTTATGGATTAGTTGAGGTCGGCCTTGTGTTCTTTAGTCGATCATTAGTTTTTGGATTGAGTTGAGTCGGCCTTGTGTTCTTTAGTCGATCAATAGTTTATGGATTGAGTTGAGGTCAGCCTTGTGTCTTAGTCGTCATTAGTTTTTGAATTTTGAGTTCAGTCGGCCTTGTGGTCTTTAGTCGATCAATATGTTTATGGATTGGCAGTTGAGGTCAGCCTATGTGTCTTAGTCGATCATTAGTTTTGATTAGTGAGGTCGGCCTTGGTCTTTAGTCGATCAATAGTTTATGGATTGAGTTGAGGTCGGCCTTGGTTGTCTTTAGTCGATCATTAGTTAGGATTGAGTTGAGGTCGCTTCATGTGTCTTAGTCGATCATTATTTTTTGAATTTGAGTTGAGGTCGGCCTGTGTCTTTAACGATCATTAGTTTTTGAATTGAGTTGAGGTCGGCCTTGTTGTCTTTAATCGCATCATTAGTTTATTTATGGATTGAGTTGAGGTCGGCCTTGTGTCTTTAGTCGATTTCCAATAGTTATGATTGAGTTGAGTCGGCCTTGTGTCTTTATCGATTAGTTTATGGATTTTTGAGTTGAAGGTCGCCTTGTGTCTTAGTCAATTCATATAGTTTTTGGGATTGAGTTGAGGTCGGCCTGTGTCTTTTAGTCGATCATTAGTTTATGGATTGAGTTTCGAGAGTCGGCCTTGTGTCTTTAATGAATCGACTAAAGAACACAAGGCCGACCTCAACTCAATCCATAAAACTAATGATTCGACTAAAGACCACAAGGCCGACCTCAACTCAATCCATAAAACTAATTGATCGACTAGTTTATGATTGAGTGAGGTCGGCCTGTGTCTTAGTCGATCAATAGTTTTGGATTTGAGTTGAGGGTCGGCCTTGTGTCTTTAGTCGAATTCAATAGTTTATGGATTAGTGGAGCGTCAGCCTTGTGTTCTTTAGTCGATCATTAGTTTATGCGATGAGTTGAGGTCTGCTTGTGTCTTTAGTCGATCAATATTTATGGATTGAGTTGAGGTCGGCCTTCTGTGTCTTTAGCGATCATAGTTTTTGGATGATTGAGGTCGGCCTTGTTGTCTTTAGTCGCATCATTAGTTTTGCGATTGAGTTTGAGGTCGGAACTTGTGTCTTTAGTCGATCATTAAGTTTTTGGATTGAGTTGAGGTCGGCCTTGTGTCTTTAGTCGATCAATAGTTTATGGATGAGTTTGAGGTCAGCCTTGTTGTCTTTAGTCGATCATTAGTTTTTGAATTGAGATTGAGGTCGGCCTTGCTGTCTTTAGATCGATCAATAGTTTTATGGATGAGTTGAGGTCCAGGCCTTTGTGTCTTTAGTCGATCATTAGTTTTTGGATTGAGTTGAGGTCGGCCTTGTGTCTTTTAGTCGATCAATAGTTTATGGATTGAGGTTGAGGTCGGCCTTGTGTCTTTAGTCGATCATTTAGTTTATGGATTGAGTTGAGGTCGGCCTTGTGTCTTTTTAGCGATCATTAGTTTTTGAATTGAGTTGAGGTCGGCCTTGTGTCTTTAATCGGATCATTTAGTTTTGAATTGAGTTGAGGTCGGCCTTTGTGTTTTAATCGATCATTAGTTTATGGATTTGAGTTGAGGTCCTGCCTTTGTGTTCTTTAGTCGATCAATTTAGTTTATGGATTGAGTTGAGGTCGGCCTATGTGTCTTTAGTCGATTAGTTTATGGATTGAAGTTGAAGGTTCGCTTGTGTCTTTAGTCAATCATTTAGGTTTTTTGGATTTGAGTTGGGTTCGGCCTTTGTGTCTTTAATCGATCATTAGTTTTTGAATTGAGTTAAGGTCGGCCTTGTGTCTCTAATCGATCATTAGTTATGGATTGAGTTGAGGTCGCCTTGTGTCTTAGTCAAATTCATTTAGTTTTTGGATTGAGTTGAGGTCGGCTTGTGTCTTTAGTCAATCATTAGTTTTGGATTGGAGTTTGAGGTCGGCCTTGTGTCTCTAATCGATCATTAGTTATGGATTGAGTATGGGTCGGCCTTGTGGTCTTTAGTCATCATTAGTTTTTTTTGGATGAGTTGAGGTCGGCCTTGTGTCTTTAGTCGATTCAAATAGTTTATGGATTGAGTTGACGGTCAGCCTTGTGTCTTTAGTCGATCATTAGTTTATGATTGAAGTTGAGGTCGGCCCTTGTTCTTTAGTCGATCAATAGTTTATGGATTGAGTTGAGGTCGGCCTTGTGTCTTTAGCTCGATCATTTAGTTTGGGATTGAGTTTAGAGGTCGGCCTTGTGTCTTTAGTCGATCATAAGTTTATGGATTGAGTTTGGAGTGTCAGCCTTTGTGTCTTTAGTCGATCATTAGTTTTTGAATTTGAGTTGAGGTCGGGCCTTGTGTCTTTGTCGATTCAATAGTTTATGATTGATTGAGGTCGCTTGTGCTCTTTTAGGTCGATCATTTAGTTTTCTGGATTGAGTTTGAGGTCTGGCCTTCTGTGTCTTATGTCGATCAATAGTTTATGGATTGAGTTGAGGTCGGCCTTGCTGTCTTTAGTCGATCATTAGTTTTTGAATTGAAGTTTGAGGTCTGCCTGTTGTCTTTAAATCGATCATTAGTTTTTGAATTGAGTTGAGGTCGGCCTTGTGTCTTTAATCGATCATTAGTTTATGAATGAGTTGAGGTCGGCCTTGTGTCTTTAGTCGATCCAATAGTTTTTATGGATTGAGTTGAGGTCGGCCTTGTGTCTTTAGTCATTAGTTATGGATTGAGTTGAGCGGTCGGCCTTGTGTCTTTAGCGATCATTATTTTTGGATTGGTTTGAGCGGCCTGTGTCTTAATCGATCATTAGTTTTGAATTGAGTTGAGGTCGGCCTTGTGTCTCTAATCGATCCATTAGTTTATGGATTGAGTGAGGTCGGGCCTTGTGTCTTTAGTCAATCATTAGTTTTATTGTGAGGTCGCCCTGTTGTCTTTAATCGATCATTTAGTTTTTTGAATTGAGTTGAGATCGGGCCTTGTGTCTTTAATCGATCATTAGTTTTATGGATTGAGGTTGAGGTCGGCCTTGTTGTCTCTAATCGATCATTAGTTTATGGATTAGTTGAGGTCGGCCTTGTGTCTTTAGTCGATTCATTTAGTTTATGGATTGAGTTGAGAGTCAGCCTTGTGTCTTTAGTCGATCATTAGTTTTTTGATTTGAGTGAGGTCGGCCTTGTGTCTTTAGTCGATCATTAGTTTTGGATTGAGTTGAGGTCGGCCTGTGTCTTTAGTCGATCATTAGGTTTATGGATTGAGTTGAGGTCGCCTTGTGTCTTTAGTCGATTAGTTTATGGATTGAGTTGAGTCGGCCTATGTGTCTTTAGTCGATCATTAGTTATTTTGAATTGAGATTGAGTCGGCCTTGTGTCTTTAATCGATCATTAGTTTTTGAATTGAGTTGAGGGTCGGCCTGTGTGTCTTTAATCATCATTAGTTTATGGATGAGTTGAGGTCGGCCTTTGTGTCTTTAGTCGATCATTAGTTTATGGATTGAGTTGAGCGTCAGCCTTGTGTCTTTAGTCGAATCATTAGTTTATGGATTGAGTTGATGGTCCGGGCCTTGTGTCTTTAGTCGATTAGTTTATGGATTGAGTTGAGTCGGCCTGTGTGTCTAGTCAATCATTGTTTTTGGATGAGTTTGAGGTCGGCCTTGTGTCTTTAATCGATCATAGTTTTTGAATTGAGTTGAGGTCCGGCCTTTGTCTGTCTCTAATCGATCATTAGTTTTTGGATTGAGTTGAGGTCGGCCTGTTGTCTTTAGTCGATCATTAGTTTATGGATTGAGTTGAGGTCGGCCTTGTGTCTTAGTCAATCATTAGTTTTGGATTGAGTTTGAGGTCGGCTTGTGTCTTTAGGTCAATCATTAGTTTTGGATTTGAGTGAGGTCGGCCTTGTGTCTTTAGTCAATCATTAGTAGTTATGGATTGAGTTGAGGTCGCTTGTTGTCTTTAGTCGATCAATAGTTTATGGATTTGAGTGAGGTCGGCCTTGGTGTCTTTAGTCGATTAGTTTAGGATTGAGTGATGGTCGGCCTGTGTGTCTTTAGTCAAATCATTAGTTTTTGGATTGAGTTGAGTGTTCGGCTTGTGTCTTTAGTCGTCATTTAGTTTATGGATTGAGTTCATGAGGTACGGCCTTGTGTCTTTAATGATCGACTAAGACACAAGGCCGACTCAACTCAATCCAAAAAACTATGATTGACTAGTTAGGATTAGAGTGTTGAGGTCGGGCCTTGGTCTTTAGTCGATCAATAGTTTTGGATTGAGTTGAGGTCGGCCTTGTGTCTTTAGCGATCATTAGTTTTTAGAGAGAGATGAGGTCCAGGACCTTGTGTCTTTAGTCGATCATTAGTTTTTGATTGAGTTGAGGTCGGCCTTGTGTCCTTTAGTCGATCATAGGTTTATGGATTGAGTTTGAGGTCAGCCTTGTGTCTTTAGTCGATCATTAGTTTTTTGGAATTGAGTTGAGGTCGGCCTTGGTGTCTTTAGTCGAGTCAAATAGTTTTTATGGATTGAGTTGAGGTCGGCTTGGTGTCATTTAGTCGATCATTAGTTTTATGGATTGAGTTGAGGTTCGGCCTTGTGTCTATTAGTCGATCATTAGTTTTTTTTGAATTGAGTTGAGGTCGGCCTTGTGTACTTAATCGATCATCTAGTTTTTTGAATTGAGTGAAGGTCGGCCTTGTGTCTTTAGTCGATCAATAGTTTTAATTGGATTGAGTTGAGGTCGGCCTTGTGTCTTTAGTCCGATTAGTTATGGATTGAGTTTGAGGTCGGCCTTGTGCTTTTAGTCATCATTAGTTTTTGGATTGAGTTGAGGTCGGCTTGTGTCTTTAAATCGATCATTGTTTTTTGAATTGAGTGAGGTCGCTTGGTCTATCGACATTAGTTTTTATGGATTGAGTTGAGGTCGCCTTGTGTCTTTAGTCAATCATTAGTTTGGCATTGGAGGTTGGAGGTCGGCCTTGTGTCTTTAATCGATCATTAGTTTTTGAATTGAGTTTGAGGTCGGCCTTGGTGTCTCTAACGATCATTAGTTTTTGATTGAGTTAAGGTCGCCTCGTCTAATCGATCATTAGTTTATGATTGATTGAGGTCGGCCTTGTGTCTTAGTCGATTCATTAGTTTTGGATTGAGTTGAGTCGGCCCTTGTGTCTTAGTCAATCAAGTAGTTTTTGGATTCGAGTTGAGGTCGCCTTGTGTCTTAGTCGATCAATAGTTTAAGATCTTGATTTGAGTCAGCTGTGTCTTTAAGTCGATCATTATTTAATGGATTGAGTGAGCGCCCGTCGGTCCTGTGTCTTTAGTCGATCAATAGTTTAATGGATTGAGTTCGACAGGCTCGGCCTTGTTCTTTAACTCGATCATTAGTTTTTTGAATGAGTTGAGGTCCGGCCTGTGTCTCTAATCGACTCATTAGTTATAGATTGAGTTGAGGTCGCCTTGGTCCTGTGTAGTCGATTCATTATAGTTTTTGGATCTGAGTTGAGGCTCGGCCTTGTGTTCTTTAGTCGAGTCAAGTAGTTTTGGCATTGTAGTTAGGTCAGCTGTGCTCTTGTCGACTCATTAGTTTGAGGTTCGAAGTTGAGGTCGGCGTTGTTCTTTGTCGATCAACTAGTTATAATGATGAAGTTGAGTGTCGGCCCATTCGTGTCTAAGTCGATCTTAGTTTTTGGATTGAGTTGAGGTCGGCCTTGTGTTCTTAGTCGATTCATTGTAGTTTTTGAAATTGACGTTGAGCGTTCGGCTTGGTGTCTTAATCGATCATTACGTTTATGGGATGAGTTGAGGTCGGCCTTGTCTTTATCGATTTCAGATAGTCTAATGGATGAGTTGACGGTCGCCTCGTGGTCTTAGTGCGATTTAGTGTATGGATTGGAAGTTGAGGTCGGCCTGTGTCTTTAGTCAATCATTATGTTTCTGGATTGGAGTGAGGTCGGCTTGTGTCTTTGAATCGATCATCATAGTTTTTGTAATTGAGTGAGCGATCGGCCCTTGTTTTTTATCAATCATAGTTTTTTGGATTGGTTGAAAGGTCGGCCTTGTGTCCGTTTAAGTCGATCATTAGTTTTGTGAATTGATTGAGGTCGGCCTTGTTCATCTATGCGATCTATTAGTGTTATGAGATGAGTTTGGAGGATCGGCTCTGTGTCCTTTAATCGAAATCATTAGTGTTAATACGATTGAGTTTCGAAGGGTCGGCCCTTGTGTCCCTTTTAATCGTCATATGTTTTGGATTGAGTTGAGGTCGCCTTGTGTCTTTTAGTCGTCATTATTTGGATTGAGTTGAGTCGGCTTGTGTCTTTAGTCATCATGTGTTTACTAGATTGAGTTTGAGGCTCGGTCTTGTGTCTTTAGTCGATCAATAGTTTTCTGATTGACTTGAGGTCTCGGCCTTGTTCCTTTACTCATCATCCAGTTTTTGCGTTGAAGTCTCACGTCGCCTTGTGTCTTTAGCTCGATTCAATCTAGTTTATGGATCTGAGTGAGAGGTCATGCCCTTGGTGTCTTTAGTGCGATCATCCCTAGTTTAATTGGATTGAGGTGAGTCGCCCTTTGTGTCTTTAGTCGCTCAATATTGATGGATCGACGTGAGCTCGCCTTGTGTCCTTCTCCTACATCATTAGTTTTTGAATTGAATTGGAGGTCGGCCCTTGCTGTCCTCTAATCGATCTAATATACTTCTAAGAATGAGTTGAGGGTCGCCTTCGTGTCTTTTAGTCGGCTCATCAGTTTTCGGGACTTGAGTGAGGTCGGCCTGTGTCCTTCTAGTCAATCATTAGTTTTTGGATTGAGTGAGGTCCGGCCTCGACGCTTTAGGTCGATCAATGTTTCCACTACCGATCTGAGTCGAGGTCAGCCTTGTGGTCTTTATGTCATCATTAGTTTTAGGAATTCGAGTTGAGGTCGCGGCCTTGGTGTAACTTTAGTTGCGGATCAAGTAGTTGATGGATTCGAGTGAGGTCGCTTGGTGTCTTTAGTCGATTTCATTAGTTTTTCGGATTGAGTTGAGGTCCGCTGGTTCTTTAGTCGATCAATAGTTTATGGATTGAGTTGAGGTTCAGCTTGTTGTCTTTAGTCGAGTCGATTAGTTTTTCGCATTGAAGTTGAGGTCGCCTTGTGTCTTGAGTCGAGTCAATAGTTTAGGGATTGAGTTGTAGGGTCAGCCTTGGTCTTTAGTCGAGTCATTAGTTTTTTGTGAGTTGAGTGAGGTCGGGCCTGTGTCCTTACGTCAAGTTAAGTTTTAAAGATTGGTGAGGTCGCCTTGTGTCTAGTCTCGATCATTAGTTTTGAATTGATTGAGGTCGGCCTTCGTGTCTTAACGATCATTACAGTTGCTGTGAATTGAGTTGAGGCGTCCTCTGTGTCCTTTAATCGATCTTCATTAGTTTTATGGATGAGTTTGAGGTCGGCCTTTGTTGTCTTAGTCGATCAATAGTTTAAGGATTTGAGTTGAGTGTCGGTCCTTGTGTCGTTAGTCGACTTAGGTTTTAATGGATTGATTGAGGGTCGCCTTCGTGTCTTTGTCAAATCAATTAGTTTTTGGAAGTTGAGTTGAGGTCGCCTTAGCTGTCTTTAAGTCGATCGATTGTAGTTTTCTGAATTGAGTTTAGGCCGGCCTTCGTGGCTTTAGTCAACTCATTAGTTTTTGGATTGCAGTTGAGGTCGCCTGTTGCTTTAAAATGCGATTCCAATTAGTTTCTTGGATTGAGTTGAGCGCCGGCCTTTTGTGTCTTTAGTCTATCATTAGTTTTATTGGATTGATGTTGGAGGTCGCTTGTGTGTCTTTAGTCGATCAATAGTTTATAAATGGATTGAAGTTCAGGTCGCCTTGTGTCTAATGCGATCATTAGCTTTATGGATTTGAGTTGAGGGTCGGTCCTTGCTGTTCTTTAGTAAATCATTAGTTTTTTGGATTGATTGAGGTCGGCCTTGTTCTTTAATCGGATCAAGTGTTTTGGATTGAGTGATGCCGGCCTTGTGGTCTTTTATCGATCATTAGTTTTTGGATTGAGTGAGGTCGGCCTTGTGTCTTTAGTCAATCTATAGTTTTTGGATTCGATCTGAGGTCGGCCTTCGTGTCTTTACTCGATCATTAAGCTTTTTGGGATGAGTTGAGGCGGCTTCGTGTCTTTAGTCGAGTCATTAGTTTTGGATTGGAGTTTGTAGTCCGGCCTTGTGTCTTAATCGATCATAGTATGGATTGAGTTGAGTCGGTCGGCCTTTGTGTCTTTAGTCGGATCATCTAGTTTTGGATTGAGTTGAGTCGGCCCTTGAGGTGTCTTTAGTCAATCATTAGTTTTTGATTGCAGTGAGGTCCGGCCATTGTTTCTTTAATCGATCATTAGTTTTGGATGTGATTGAGGCCGGGCCTTGTGCTTTAAGTCGATCATTCTAGCTGTTTTGGATTGAGCTTGAGGTCGGCCCTGGTGGTCTTTAGTCGATCATTATTTATGATTGAGTTTGAGGTCGGCCTTCGTGTCTCTAATCGATCATTAGCTTTTGGATTGAGCTTTGAGTCGGCCTTGTCTTGAGTTCGATCATTATTTTTAATGGATTGAGTTGAGGTCGGCCTTGTTGTCTTTAGTCGATCATTAGTTTTTTGGATTGAGTGAGCGTCGCCTTGTGTGTCTTTAGTCGAGTCATTGTTTATAGATTGAGTTAGGTTCGGTGCCTTTGTGTCGTTTAATCGATCATGTAGCGTTTCTTGGGATTGAGTTGAGGGTCGGCCTTCGTCGTCTTTAGTCGATCATAGTTTATAGTGAGCTTGAGGTCGGCCCTTGTGTCTTTTAGTCGATTCAACTTAGTTTTTGGATTGAGTTGATGTGTCGGCCTTGTGTCTTTATCGATCATATAGTTTTTTGGATTGATTTGAGGTCGGGTCTGTCGTCGTCTTTAGTCGGATCATCCTTAGTTGTATAGATTGAGTTTACGGTGCTGTGTCTTTTTAATCGATCATTGAGTTGTATCCGGAATTGATTGAAAGGTCGCCTTTTGTGTTCTAATCGATCATTCAGTTTTTGGATGAGTTGAGGTCGGCCTGTGGTCTTAGTCATCGATCTATTCGTTTTGCTTGATTGAGGTCGGCGTTGTGTCTTTTAGTCGATTCATCTAGTTTGGATTGAGTTGAGGTCGGCTGTGTCTTCTAATGCGATTCATTGAGTTTATGGACTTGAGTTGTAAGGTCGGCCTTGTTCTTAATCATCATTAGTTTAGGATGATTGCAAGGTCGGCCTTGTGTCTTTAGTCATCAGTTAGTTTTCTGGATTGAATTCGAGGTCGGCCCGTTGTGGGTCTTTAGTCGTCATGGTATTTATAGATTGAAGTTGAGGTCGGGCCTTGGTGTTTTAATCGATCTTAGTTTTTGGATTGGTTGAGTGTCGGCTTGTGTCCTGTTAGTCGAGTCATTTAGTTTATAGAATGAGTTTGAGGTCGGCCTGGTGTCTTTAGTCGATCTTAGTTTTTGATTGAGTTGAAGGTCGGCCTTGGTGTCTTTAATCGATCATTTAAAGTTTATGGATGAGTTGAAGGTCCGGCCTGTGTCCTTTAGTTCGAGTCATGTTTAGTTTATAGATTTGAGTTGAGGTCGGCCTGTGTGCTCTTTTTCGTCATCTTAGTTTTTTTGGATTGAGTTTGAGGTCTGCCTTGTGTCTTCATCGATCATTAGTTTTTGGTATTGAGTGAGTGTCGGCCTTGTTCTTTAGTTCCGATCATTAGTATAGATGATTTGATGGTCGGCCTTGTGTATTAATCGATCATGTAGTGTTATGGATTGGAGTTTGAGGTCGGCCTTGGTGTCTCTAATGATGCATGGTAGTTTTGATTTGAGTGAGGGTGCGGCCTTGTGTCTTTAGTCGGATCAATTATGTTTTGTGGATTGAGTTGAAGGTCGGCCTTGTGTTCTTTAGTCGATCATAATAGTTTTGATGTGGATGATGTTGGAAGGTCGGCCTTGTGTCTCTAATCGATCATTAGTTTTTGGATTGAGTTGAGGTCGGCCTTGTGTCTTTAGTCGATCATTAGTTTTTAGATTGAGTTGAGGTCGGCCTTGTGTCTTAGTCGATCATTAGTTTATGGATTGAGTTGAGGTCGGCCTTGTGTCTTTGTCATAAAAGTCGATCATTAGTTCTAGTTTGGATTGAGTTGAGGTCGGCCTTGTGTCTTTAGTCGATCATTAGTTTATCGTTGGTTGAGGTCGGCCTTGTGTCTTTAGTCGATCATTAGTTTGATGGTGGGTCGGCCTTGTTTTGTCTTTATCGTTTCATTAGTTTTTGGATTGAGTTGAGGTCGGCCTTGTGTCTTTAGTCGATCATTAGTTTTTGGATTGAGTTGAGGTCGGCCTTGTGTCTTTAGTCGATCATTAGTATTTTTGGAAGATTGAGTTGAGGGTCGGCCTTGTGTCTTTATCGATCATTAGTTTTTGGATTGAGTTGAGATCGGCCTTGGTCTCTAATCGATCATTAGTTTATAGATTGAGGTTGAGGTCGGCCTTGTGTCTTAGTCAATCATTAGTTTATGGATGAGTTGAGGTCGGCCTTGTGTCTTTAGTCGATCATTAGTTTTTGGATTGAGTTGAGGTCGGCCTTGTGTCTTTAGTCGATCATTAGTTTTTGGATTGAGTTGAGGTCGGCCTTGTGTCTTTAATCGATCATTAGTTTTTGGATTGGAGTTGAGTCGGCCTTGTGTCTCTAATGTCGGGGGGTCTGTATCATATTTTTTGGATTGAGTTGAGTGGCCGGAAAATGAGGCCGGAATGAGAGCTGATTGATTCGGGTCGTCATCTGGGAGGATCTTTTCTCCTCGGCCCTCTGAACACACTGAGCTGTTGGAGCGGACCAGGCTGGGGTATGGCGTGCTGTAACCCTGTGCAACACACAAACAAGCATTAATAACCAGCGTACAGTCGAAACAAGCTGCACAGTGTTGCTGTGCATTGAGTTACCTTGTGTGTGAAATGCGCGGTGTAAAAAAAGTTGCCTTTCCTTACTGTGTATGTGCAGAACTATGGAGTAATTTTACATTCAGCCACCACCAAATAAGATAATTTCACACATTTACCTGTCGAATTAGGCTGCCATTATACAATGCATCAGCTAAAATTATTTACCTGCCAAGACAGTGGTCTGCTGAAATTATAGGCTTTAATAAGTAAAAAGTACAAGTTTGTCATTAATCATATAACATATCATCATATTACATTACATTGTAATAAAAATGGCTGTGGGAATATTCTTGTTCAGTTATGTAATATAATGCAAAACTGCTGATACTTCTACTTTACAATCCACCTCACTGTAAATGTTTAGTAAATGAGCGATTGGGAGTTTTAGTTGCTCTTGTGAACTAGCAACATATGACCTGAAACGTTCTGATGTATTGTTCAGAAGGTCATGAACAGCGAATTGCACATCTCGGGCCGCGCTATGCATGATGGGTAGGGTAAATGTTTTGGCTACCAAACAACGTTATTCACAGATAGTGAAAAGCAACGAAGAGAGCTATGGTTTGGGCCATTTCAATTGCTGGAAAGTAGGGTTGGTCCATATAATATCGTGTACGGTAATACCGTATGGACAAGTGTAAACTTTCATAGCCTGGTCTTACCATACCCTCGTACTCATTTCGTACATTTCACTTCAATTGTGAAGTGAAATGATTGGATCTGTTTTCAAACTACAACCAGCAAATCCGGTGCAATGTGTAACATCACCTACAACACCCGCCTCCCCGCTCGCTGAATGGTAGGTTGGAATTCAACCGATGAAAGGCAGCCACTGAGATCAGACCCAGACGTACATGTAGGGAAAAGATAATATACCGGAGTTTACGGATGGCAAAGGCCAGGCTAATACCGCGGTAGATGAGATCATTTGCATGCGCAGCTGATTTCAGGACCAGGCGGAGATCGCAGCTAATGCTGCGCTCATAGTCACTCAAAGCAGCAGCATAAACATGACTGTGGAGGCTTCAGGGGCAGGCGCTTAAACAATCTAATGATATGAATGAAGTATGTTGCTTTTGTTGCTCATATTTGCGAGGAAAGGGCTCAGGATTTGAGTCTTAGATGAACTCCGGCTAGTTGTAGCATTGCCTAGCTCGCTAGCTAACCTGGCGCTAACAACAACACGAAGAAAACCACGTTGCAAACGCGGTTAAAGCTGATAATATTCTCATCACAAGCGCTCACGTATGTCTCAGGACAAGCTCATATAGCCTACTGTACTTGTCCCTCTTTCTTTCCCTCCTGCGTGTTTGTTTGTGCGGCTGTGGCATCGGGACAGAGACGCGTGGACAGGAGGAGAGATATCCTTGAGAGATATCCTTGGCTCATGTTGCTGTCAAACACATGTCCCAAACGCGTTAATACCCACAGGTCTATCCCCAGTCTCCTGACAACAAAACACAAGTAAACTGCACAGAGGCAGGTGAACTTACAGGAGCATTTCACTGTGATGGAGATGAAGCTGCAAAATTTGTAGCAATATTATTTGATCTTATCTTCTGTGTTTTTCCAGATGAAAACAGAGATTTAGATGAATAAAGAGAATAAAATAGCCGTAAGTGAATTTTCCCCATTGGCTAAAAGCTTTGATTTCTAAGTATTTTGCCAGGTGTAAATGATATCGCCAAATATATTGTTATTGTGATATTCTTGATAGCCTTTTTATGTAGATCCACCTACACACATAGATATGACATCTAAATTCATTTGATTTTGATTTGTTTGTGAGTGATTAGTTCCCCTGTCCACTATGGTCCGCTACTGCCTACAGAGGCCCCCTGAGCCTCTGTCTCTTCCCTCGGTTTTTTAAGACATTGACCAAATAAATGTGTGCAAGAACGTCACTTGAGGCTTTAAGTCTTTAAGCCAAAGCCCTGTAAGCCTTTCGATTCACTGTTATGGCTCAATATACTTCAGTAATAACATAACGTAATAAAAGAATATACTTCAGTGTTCATGGTCCGCTACCTGATCTCGCTCACACGTGTCAATGGCGCCATGGTTTGTTTGGGCTGAAATTTCATGCACTTGGCTTATAAGGCCTGACTCACAGAGGAGTATCCTTTTCCGAAGCTGCCGCGGTGCCTGGTTTTGATCTTGGTGAGAGTGCACTCTGCCATGTCCGCTCTCTCCTCTGCGTCGTCCAGCTCATGCACCATCTTCCGGTACTTGGTCAGTTCATGTTGGCATGCTCCTCCTGTACAGCACAGAAACACAAAACTGATGAGCCATCAGCATATAGCATGATCGCAAAGTCTAACACGGTTTTATATATGTACCTTTTGTATTCATCTCGACAGATCCAGGGATTACTGTGACAGTGTAGTTTAGTATTTTCTTTTGTTTCATTATAGCTTTATTTTACAAACTCACTTATTTGACATTACAATACATAGGCATCTGCGTGTCCCTAGTTCGGGCCTAATAATAATATAAATGGAGTTAATATTTATTGACTAGGTTCGGGAGCAGGACCACGCCTCAACCTATCACACTTGGCACACCAACCGCTCTTGCTTTCACCTAACCACGCCTCTAATTACCATGAGCCTTATGTACCAGGCCAAGCTTCGTCATCTCAGTTTGTTTGAAACTGTCGACCCCACCATCCCTCCCTTCATGTCTGTTCCATTTCAGCAATGATTCTTCTGCTTAGAAGGGGGGGGGGGGTCCCGAAGAGCTGGGTTCATCCGAGACGGAGCCCCCACCCACAGTCTCGCCCAGTTTCACTCCGCACTATAACCTTGTGAATAAATCTTAATTGCATTTTGTTGTGGCGTGGTCCTTGCTATGAATGGAAACATTTTTTTTTCTCCCACAAAGACATTTTTCAGAGTGACGTGTCTTTGACATGTTGTTCCCCATCACAGAGAAGGCCTGTGTACATTTTGTTTTTATTAGAATTTTTAAATTTTAAAACATTTTTGGAGAGAGTGGCTGTATCATTAGGTCCAGCTCGGGACTGTGCACACGTGCTGTATAGGGTCCGTTCCAATCCCACAAAGTCTGTGAAAGATTAGCTTGGTGAGACCAGAATGATTCCCCTCTGTATTTTTTTATCAGTCTGGTCACCCCGCCCTCGTTCGTGGCTTCTGCAAATCAATCCGTTCACGTGCAATCAGATTAGTTTATTTGCCGTGACGTGTTGTTAGCGAGCAGCGTCACTCACGGGACGCGGAGGTCCCTCAATAACAATCTACGAACGACGCACGAAAGAGAGAAAGCGTGTCTCCAATCGGCGGTAAATGACCAAAAACACATTGACAGTAGGTGAGTTTCGTGATTCATAATCCTGCACAATATTAACCCAAAACCGCTAATAACACCACATCAACGGCAGACGCCAGGCCTTCGCTGATTGGTTTACTCCGCTTCCTGTTTGCTTGTGTATCTACGCTGTGGGAAATGGATTTGACGCAGCGGTGACCAGACTCACTCGCTGGTACAGCGGTGAGTCTGGATTTTCCAGGCTAGTGCAAGATATGAGGCTTTGTGTTTTGTTGAAAATGGCCTCTGGGTGTCAGGTTTGTCATGATCACGCCCGATACTCTTTCAAAAATCTAAATGATAATCTTTAAGACCACATGGGTCTGGCATATTCTGACAAAACTTTGAGGCTTTCCAATGAGAACCTGGGGTTCAGGCGTCAAAGTTCAAGAGGTGCGATTTTGAAGGTTCGAGGTTCGGGCCAAGATGGCCGACCTTCTGTAGAGTTCAGGGCGGGGCCATAATATAATTTTTTTACATGTCCTGACGTGGTCTATGTCTCTGGCCAGTGTCACCTTTGTACGATGACATTTCTTCCCATCGGGCTCCATTGACTCAATGTAAACTGCCTGTTTGAGAGGGAGCCACATTTTCTCTCATGGACCCAAAATTAGAGCTCATTTCTGAACCCTGTTACTTGCATATCGGTGAATGCGTGAATTCTTGCAATTTTGGGATCCAGACTAGGGCTGGGTACCCTTAAATGGTACCTACTTGGTACCGACGGAAAAGCTCCAGTAGGGGACGGTATTGAAAAACAAACATTATTTTGGTGCCTATGTTCAGTACTTTTTCACTCCAGACGTTAATATATGACCTGCAGTTGGTCTAAAAAAGCAACATGAGAGTGCACAGATAATGAGCCGCTTCAGCGCTAATGTAGCTGTTTACTTAAAGCGAAGCAAAGCTATAACTTAACTTAAAAGCTATAAACTTTTGTAATTATTAGAGATGGCAGGTCTGTGGCAGGACTAAACCAGGTCTTAGACTAAACCAGGACTGAATAACAAACTAGAGCTCTTAGACAAAGAGAAGAGCATAACATGGCAGTGACAACAACAAAGGCATGTTTACCTTTAGCCACAGACCCAGCTACAATCAAAGATTGTTTGTGGAAAAGTGAGCGCTCACTCTGCATTAGACTTTTTTTTTTTTACAGTTTGGTAAATGATTAGTAACAAGAGTGAGCGCTCTCACTGTGTAAAGATCTTTGACATGTTTAGTACTCTCGTTTTATCATCGAACAGTTGTGTTTAGAAAGGTTTAGCTGAAATAAAACGGTGTCCTGATGTGGATCTGGTCTGTCTCTGCAGCTCAGGAGGTAATAATGTTCTTTCTCTCTTTGTATCACTGCTTAAGTGGAAATTCTACTCAAAACATGAAGTTTCATTTGACGCTGCTGTGGTCTGTGTTGCTTTCTGTTGTGCCGTTTTAGGACATCCCATGTTATTTTAATTCAAATAAAATAACATAGGTATATAGAAAAGTACTGTTAAGGCACCAGTGTCGAAAGCAGGTATCGTTAAAGTAGTAGTATAAAAAATAAAAAAAACGAACGGAACCCAGCCCTACTCCAGACTCCACCAAGGCTGACTCAAGAAATTAGCTGAGTTCTTCACAGTCATGGCGATAGATGTGATATTTTCACAAAACAAACCCGATCTAAAACACCCAGTGGGGCATACAGTGTTTTACTAGGAGCTCATTCTTCTCGAAGCACTATAGGGCCTCAGCACTAGAGCCAGGGCAGTATCTCCTGTGGATGGGGAAAGGCAGCCGACTGTGTACAAATAAGCAGCTCTTCTGGAATGAGCTGTCTAGAAGGCGTGCATGTGTGTAAAAGGCCTGTGTAAAGCTGTGTCGAGGTCGTACCGCCTCCTCCAGTTGTCTCTTGTAGGCTTTCATCTTGGCCTGCAGCCGCTCCACCAGCTCCTGCAGCCGTGCCTGGTTCTTCTGGTCCTCCTCGCTCTGGAACAGCAGCTCTTTAAGGCGTCTCTCGTTCTTCCTCAGGCTCTTCACTGTGTCCGAGTGACGTGCCTGCTCTGTCTCCAGCTCCAGCTCCAACTCCTTTATCTGCACACACGAGAACACACACGCCCAAACACTGCTTTTATCTGCATTGAGCGTCTACACAGCAAACGCTAAAGTGGCAGGCTGCACCAAAAAAAAAATGGCATAAACTGTGTTTTCTCAGCCTGTTCCTACAAATGCACACTTATTATAGTTAACGACTTCATGGACCTGTAAATAGAGCTTTTTCTCCCCATATGGTCTGGAATGGTGAAGCCAGTGCCTACTATGGTAAGGTCTGTTTCATGGCATTCATATCATTTCTGAAGTTTGTCCATAATAAACAGATTATAAGATGATGTTTAGTGGCCGTTAGACGTGAAGCCGACCCACAATAAGCAGAAAAAACTGACTGTTTTAACATTTGGATCAGAAGCCACTTTTATACGTTATGAAGTCATTAGTAGCCATTTGTCCTTTCTATTTTTAGTTGTGCAAAGCGTTAAATATAAAAACTACCAAGCCTCAAAGTGGAGTCTTTTTGTGTAGCACTGCTCTTCTTTCACCGAGCGCCGTCTTGTCACGTGGTTCATGACGTCGTGTGTACACGACAGGGTTGCCAGATAACTATTGTGTTTGTACGATCATTTTGATCAATAATTCAAAAAAGCCGTAAATGTACGATAATTTCAGAGCGCCTGATAAAGTCTGGTTAAATGCACTGTCCCCTCTCAGCAGTGCTTTGCCTTTGCTCTGATCTGGAGTCAGACTTAGCCTCCATATTCACGTAGGTGTAATATCTGCTGTCAGAAGGAGAGACTGTCCCTGGATCAGTTTTACAGTTCCACTATCGCGTATCCTCCTGCCTTGGCTGCGTCGGGGAAACCGGAGAACTGCCTTCAGTCTCCTCTGAAACGGTGCAGCACCTCCTGGGTTTGACTCCGTTTCAGAACATGGTGTCCTGCACTCATCAGCTCCTCCACGTTCCTCTTCCTCCTGCAGCTCCTTAAGCTCCACAACAGCCTTTCACCATCTCCTTCTCCCTTTCCCCCCCATTCTTAACACACACCTCCCCTTTTTTTTTCAATTTTTGTCCACTTTTCTCCCATTTTTTTCCTCCCAATTTCCGATTTTTTTCTCCAATTTCAACACTTCTTTTTTTTTTTACATTGTGTAACTTTTTTTCTCCTCCATCCCGCCCAATTTCCCCCCATTTTTTTTTTATGCCAACATAATCTATTTTTTCTATTTTTTTATTTTTTTCTATTTCTCTACCAGCGTCGGAAACACCAAAGCTATCCATAGTTGATTAGAATTTTCTATTGTAAATTGTGTTGAAAAAGAAAATGTTTTTGCATATTATTTGCTGTACTCTGAACATCATTTGGGCTGTTTGGTAGTCTACAAGGTCAGTAGTAAATGTCATGACTTTTGATTCCAAGAACAGAATGTTGATATGATCAAAATAACCGTATGATTCATATGGCTTTTTTTTTTTTAAGACAAATTATGGAAGTCAGTGAACTTCAGTAATTATTTCTCCAAAATCTCAGCACAATAGCTTACATAGCGTACAGTAATACCTTCTGGCGGAATGACGGGGTTTTGGTTTTGGAGAGCTGTCTGAATGGAGGTTTGTTTGAATAAGGGTTAGACACTTTTGAAGATGCTGCTTTAGTGGAGCTGTTGTTTGCAGTTTGTTCTGTTGGCGCTCCGTGTGCTATGAGAGCTTACCTTAGCCTCCTGTTTGTGCTGGACCTTCTTTCCCCCCTTGAGGGCGCTCTGTTCAGCCTCGTCCAGCCGAGCACTCATGTCGCGGAGCTGAGCCTCCAGACTCTTCTTGACCCGCTCCAGATGAAGGGAGTGCTCCTGCTCCACACGCAGCTCCTCTGTCACCCTGCACAGCTGAGGAGCATCCACATTACCACACTGACACGTGAGGGTATAAACATTATGTCCTCTGCATTTCACCCAATCTGCTCACATTTGACCATTCAGCACAGTAATGTGGGAATACAAAGGAAATACCATAAACATGTAACAAGAGGATAAACACATTCATTCACCTGTTTCTATTATTAAGTAAACACGGTCTGCCATGCTTTGTCCAGGGATCTCCAGAAAACAAATCTGATATACCTCACAGCAATGTGTGACACTGCATAGAATTTAAAACAGCTCTGCTTGTGTACAAGTCTTTTCATGGTTTAGCACCAAAGTACATCTCTGACATGTTAGAGCCGTATGAACCATCTCGGGCCCTGAGAACTTCAGGGAGGGGTCTCCTGGTGGTTCCCAGAGTCAATAATAAACACGGTGAGGCTGCGTTTCAGTTTCATGCAGCTAAAATCTGGAACAGTCTTCATGAGGATGTGAGACAGGCCTCAACTCTGACAATGTTCAAATCCAGGCTGAAAACAGCTCTTTTTACCCGTGCATATGAAAACTGAAAGTATTTTATCTGCACTCTTGCCTTTTACTGTCATTGATTAACTTTATGTTGATGTTTATTGATTGATTTTATCTGTTTTCTTGTAATTTTTTCTGCAACTGTGAAGCACTTTGAATTGCCTTGTGTATGAATTGTGCTCTACAAATAAACTTGCCTTGCCTTGCCTAATTATGCTGCTTATGATGATAATACGTTTGTATAATGTTTTTTTGTATATTCAAATGTTTGGTTAGGTGCATGTCACACACATGCACCACACCACTAGGGTTGTCAAAAAAAAAAAGATTAATCTATATTAAATTGATTCTAAAAGTGGTATCGAAGCTAGATATTAATTTAAGCAGGTATGGATACTTTGTGTTTCCTCAGTCCTCCTCCTGCTCCGCTGTCAGAGAGCATCAGGAAGGACCCTGTGCACTGCGCTCAACTTAGACTAGAGTTAAAAGTGCTCACTTAAACCCTGAATAAAATTCTAAAACTAAATGCATCCATTGTCGAAATGTAGGATCTGATTACTGCGGCTGGACCATGTTGAAAGAAACCGCTGTTTTGATGAAAAAGTAGAATTTGCGATTGTGGCTAACGTTAGCTTAGCGCCCATTAATTCCTATGGCGAGGCTTAGCTTAGCGGCTCCCATTCGCTTGTATCGATGTATCAGTTAGCATGGGATATTAAGCCGTTTTTCTCTTAAAATCTCAACACAATGAAATGTCAATGCCAACTATACAGTCACACCTTTAAAGTTGGTATTGGCTCATGAATATATTCAGAGGAATTTTAAAGGCCAGTTTTAACATGGTTTGGTGCTTAGCACTGTTCTGCACAAATGTGACAGCAGTGACTGTTACTGTTTAAGGCTAGCCTGATAAACTGTAATAAGATTTGTAAATATGTGAATAAAGTTATAATAAAATCATAATTATGTGAATGATGCAACAGCCAAGTATTTGAATGTATCTTCAAGGTTAGCATATGTCTCACAATGTTCCAGTAGTATCTAAGAAGATACTGTTTGGTATCAAAAGTACGTGAGAAAGCAGCTGGTATCAGGTTGACCATGTGTAGTAAGACAACGGAGTGAACTGGACGAACGTAAATCAAGGTTGGCCCCGGACTGTCTAGGTCAGACTGGGTATTATTGACATCAGGTGTCCTTGTACAGGCCGGCCTTCCTTGATTTGATAAGTATAGTGTGATTCATGCTTTAAGATATGATGTGATACATGTGTTTGAGAGGTGACGAGCAAATATCTGTAAACTCCACCTCCCTATGTGTGATATGCTGTGGAAAAACCAAATAAAAGGCTGTACCAAAAAACAACTCGTTGAGAATGGGTGCACCACTCCGCGTGGCTGTGATGTACTGCGATTCTCCCTTGCAAGCCAAACAAGTATTGATCTCTGTGTCGTTTTCTTCTAGTTGAAGCGTTCTCCAGAATTGGAAACAAAGGTATTAACCCTAATTTTCTGACATACAGATGGTCCTTCGAGCCGCTTGACAGCTGATCTTCGTGGAGGGTGAACTGCGATTGGCGAAGTCTATACAGCAACGAGAGAAAGCCCACTTTCCCGTGGCTGTCCATCTCACCTCATTCTCCGTGGAGACGGTTCGTCATCCGAGCCAGAGGGGAACGAGCGACAACAAACAGAGGTCAGATAACTTTGTGTGACAGAGTGAGACATATAGCGCTTATATGCATTTTTGGTTTAGTACGAGCGTTCAGGCTCAAGACAGAGTAGTCAAGACAGACGAACTGAACGAAACGTACGACCAGGCTCAAGACAGAGCAGTCAAGACAGACAAATAGAATGAAAGGTATGATTGAAATGAATGTGAATTAACGACGTGCTGTTTTTAAAGTGTGTGAGCACCGTTAATTCTATTAGGGTCAAAAGGCGTTAATCTGAGGAATCTAAAATCTGTCAACGGGTGTGAACCTTGAACACCGAGCCAATGTCCGGTGTAACCAACAGGGGGACCACTAGAAGCTTGACATTGGGTCCGTTGGCAGAGCACTTAGCATTTTCCCAGACGACCAGACCACATAATGGCTAACCATGAGGTGGCCCCTAAATCAGTAAAACCAGGTGACAACAGAGGAGAAGAGGCAGATAGGCGAGCAGCAGAAGAGGAGAGATAGCGCAGGGAAAGGGAACAAGGGAGAGCAACAAAAAGAACAGAGGAGAGAGAGAGAAAAAGAGAACTAAAAAACAGGAGGAGAGACAGAGAGAGAAGGAAGATAGGCAGAGAAGGTGGAGAAAGATAAAGAAAGAACAAGGCAGCAACAGAAACATATGTCATAGTTTCCTCAGAAGCCCTGTCTCAGAGAAGTTACGACAAAAAAGGGAAGCACAAAGGGAAAGGTAAAAATGACAAAAAGGAAGAGGAAGGAAAGGAAGTGACGAGGAAGATCCACAGAAAGTTGAGGACTGGAAAGAGGGAAAGTGTTTTGTTTGCCACAAGAAGGGACATCTAGCCAGGAACTGCTATAAGCGCAAGGCTAAAGTAGACAGCGAAGATGAAGAAGACAGTGAGGGACAGGCATGACTAGAAGGAAATGTGAAGAAAATTGCTGTAAGAACTGCAAAAGCAAAAAGGTGTGCAGTGTGCATCAGCAGTAGATGTTATCACAGATGAAAAAGAAGAAGCAGACACAGGGAAAGAAATGTTTTTGAATCTAGAGTTAGTTAATAACAAACAAAGGCCAGAGGTAACCCTTCTAGTGAATAGCGTCCCACTCATATTCCTAGTAGACTCAGGAGCAGAAAGAACAGGAGCAGGAACAGATCCCATAACAACCGGAAACAATTTAGCTGATAACATAGCTAAAAAAGCAGCAACTGGAATAATTGTCATGTACATAGAAAAACAAGAAGACACTGACCCATTAGACATTTTGAAACAACACCAAAATGACGCACCACGATTAGAAAAACAGTGTGGATCACAAAAGGCACACTTTTCAAAAGACAATGTATATAGAGCCCCGATGGTAAACCCTGGTTACCAAAATCACTTTTCAAATGGGCTGCTGAATTGAGCCATGGGGCATGCCATGTCTCAACAGGAGGGATGGTGGCACTAGTAGAACAACATTACCACACCTATGGCTTCAATACGTATACAACTCAGCAGGACGATAAAGAACAAGCTAGCCAAAGCTGTAAAAGAAACAGGAAGACCATGGCCAGAATGCATAGACTTAGTGAAGTTAAATATGCACATGATGCCTGCAGAAGGACAGACACTTTCACCATTTGAGATCATCCATGGCAGACCACTCAGACTCCTGGACTAGCTGACATACAAGAAAAAGACGACAAAATACCAAAGGACTTATCATGGCATATGAAACAGACAATGTTAACAAGAGAACTGTACAAAACACATGAACTGCCGAAAGATTCTACTGTATCCACACAGCCAGTGCATATCGGAGACCTGGTGTTCATCAAAGCTGTGAAGAGGCCCAAGTGGAACAGTCCGAGGTGGGAGGGGCCATATCGAGTACTGCTGGCCACACCAACAGCTGTAAAAGTGGAGGGACGAACCACGTGGGTGCACCTATCTCACTGCAAGCTGCGGGAACTGCCAGACCTGAACCTCGCCAAACCCTCTACACCGAGTGAGTGGACCCGCAGAGACTCAGGACTTCCAGACCTCCCAGACGCAGGACTTCTCTTGTAAGCAGAGACAACAACAGAGTACAACGGTGCACAAAGTACCATTACTCTGCGACAACAGAGTACAACGGTGCGCAAAGTACCATTACTCTGCGACACTGAGTGGCAACTCCAGACCAATCATCATGACTACCAACATGATTGCCATCTACCTGGTGATCATCGTGGCATGGACCCAAGGAGCAGACGGCACGAGCGAGAAGGAACAGGTCGTATGGTCAGGTCCATGTTCTAGACAAAGTAAATGTATATCACTGCTTAAGTTTTGCATACCAGTGAACAAGACTTACACCTTCCAGGTGCCCTACAACCAGTTAGTGCATAGGGGAGTCAAGATATCAGATCAAGCAGATGTTAAAAACGATATAGTGTATGTTATGCCGGGGCAAATAGATAACTCATGGGGAATGAGGTGGTAAACTCAGGAGAGCAGTGGGTACCCAAGGCTACGACAGAGCAGGCCAAGAAGTGGGCGGGCAGGTTAATCCTCATACAGACACCAACACACTTATCAGTGACAGTAAACATGAAAAACAAGCCGAACCGTACAGAGTGCACCCTATTTAGACTCTATTGGTACACCACCGGTAAAGACCCATATTGTGACATAATCCTCTGCTCTGTGGCAGTAACACACGAACAAACAGTTGTCAGCGCATTAGGAGCAAGAGCTAAACAACAAGGCCTGACTGTAATAGACACGGACAAATGGACCCATCTGACTTTATGCATATAGCAACAGGAGTGAATGCAACTACCAATGCATGGGTACGACAGGCAGTGGGAGTAGCTGCAACAGTAAAGCGTGACTGTGTGGTATGTATGACAGCAAGGCCACAACTATTATTGGTAAATGCATTACCTGTAAATGAGTCTTGTGCACACATCTTAGCGAATAAAACAGGTAACAGGAGATTGTGCACTGCGTACCAAGCCGCTTTTCCAAAATTGCCCACCAAAACACAGCCACCTGTCTTCACAGTGCCAACAGACGCCATCTTTACCTGCTACCACATCACCACGTGCCAACCTAATACTAATGCACAGACGTCGGAAGGGTGCCTAGTACCCCTGTGTAACAAAACTATAGAATTAAAAGGGAATGGCATGCTGACTACACAACGACAAGATGTATGGTGGTGGTGTGGAGGTAACATATTACGAGGTCACATGGAAGCCAGCGGTACGGGGAGCTGTGCCTATGTTCCCTAATATGGCCTGCCACGGTTGTTACGACCCCGCCGAGGCGGGGCGCCAGGGGGAGGCGTGAAATAGCGTCTCCACCTGTGGTCCTGTTGCCGGTGGCGCCTGACACCACATACCTGGATGCTATTGGCGTCCCAAGGGGGGTCCCTGATGAGTATAAATTGGTAGATCAAATAGCCACAGGGTTCGAAAACCTCCCACTGATATCAGCAGTATTCCCTGTAACTCCAAACAAAAATGTTGATAGAATAAATTATCTGCATTTCCAGATGCAGCGTCTGACCAATCTTACCCATAACTTAGGACAAAGTTTAGGGAGTCAACTACACCACACGTCCTTAATGGCGTGGCAAACTAGAATGGCAGTGGACGTGTTGTTGGCAGAAAGAGGGGGTGTCTGTTCAATGTTTGGGGACCAGTGTTGCACGTTCATCCCCAACAACACAGCAGCAGATGGGGCCATAAACGCACACATTGACACAACTGAAGACAATGGCAAACACACTGAAGGAACACTCAGGGGTACACAGCATGATACTGTTTGGTATCAAAAGTACGTGAGAAAGCAGCCTGGTATCAGGTTGACCATGTGTAGTAAGACAACGGAGTGAACTGGACGAACGTAAATCAAGGTTGGCCCCGGACTGTCTAGGTCAGACTGGGTATTATTGACATCAGGTGTCCTTGTACAGGCCGGGCCTTCCTTGATTTGATAAGTATAGTGTGATTCATGCTTTAAGATATGATGTGATACATGTGTTTGAGAGGTGACGAGCAAATATCTGTAAACTCCACCTCCCTATGTGTGATATGCTGTGGAAAAACAAATAAAAGGCTGTACCAAAAAACAACTCGTTGAGAATGGGTGCACCACTCCGCGTGGCTGTGATGTACTGCGATTCTCCCTTGCAAGCCAAACAAAGTATTGATCTCTGTGTGTTTTCTTCTAGTTGAAGCGTTCTCCAGAATTGGAAAACAAAGGTATTAACCCTAATTTTCTGACATAAATCACACCCACTTCTTTTCTGCGTGAAAGAAGGCGGGTCTGGACACACACGGTAACAAGTTGCTGATTGGCGGCTAAGGCCTAGCCGAACCAATCACGACCGTCACAGAGAATTGACAGGTTACGTCACTCACTGCACCACTATGTTAGTGCAATTAACATTAACATTAGCCAAAACTAATCATGGATGAAGTAGTGGAGGATTTTGCCTCCGCGTGCTCGTGAGTTTATATTCAGTTCATATTTTGTGAGTTGGAACAGCTGTTGTCACGTCCGCTAATTGGTTTATTTCACTGACGATCTGTGCGCGTTAGGCCCGCCCATTCAAACTGCTCCAATTGCGCCGTTACCAGACTAACTTCCCTGTGTGGAATGGACAGGGAATAGTATAGAAAGTCTTTCTGTGGAGTAAAATAAGTGTCCTGGGCTGCAGAGCTCCGGACTGTCTTTGCAGATGCACAACTCCAGTATGTATTCCAGAATCATTTGTCCTGTACTGTTAAAACCATCAGATCAATTTTAACGTCAGACTTTGAACACAGATGGTTGACTGGGATTATGGCAAAGCCAAAACTAAGGACTTACTTACAAATTAAAGATGTATTTGAAACTGAGTTGTATGTAAAGGCAAACCTGACAAGGAACCAAAGATCTTTGATGCTCAGCTGTGAACTGGCCTTAGAAACTGTCAGGTTCACTCAAACTCCTGAAGAGGACAGACTCTGTAGACTGTGTGAGTTAGGAGAGATTGAAAGTGAAACTCACTTTGTGTTATATTGTCCATGGTACGATGATCTTAGAAATGTATTGTTTGGTGAATTTTTTGTTCAAAAGCCTGAAATGTTTTGGATCAGTGATGACAACAAGATGAAATGGTTGTTTAATTCTAATGTGTTTAAATTGGCTTCTTTTGTTGTAAAGCCTGGATGAGGCGGCAGACTTGTTTGTTCAAATAAGTGTATGTATCGTATATTGTGCCTACTGTCTGGTAACTGGTCCTTTGTTGGTGTTATTGGAGTCTAATAAGCCCATTAGGGCTGGGCATACCGTGTGTATGCAAGACACAATAATAAAAAACGATTCATTCATTCAGTATGGCAGAGCCAGGCAAGTTTAAGGCAGAAACAGTGTTTTAACATAATGGTCATGGGCCAAAACCAGTAAATATTGTTGAGACATAGTTTAGCATGTGCCTATGAATATTGCAGCTGAAAGTGCAAAGCATTTAATTAGAGAGAACAAATTAGACCGTTTTATAATGATTTTGAAGAACATGATCATTATAGTTCTATGCTACTTTTGTTCTCATAGCCAGACTTTGTGTTATGTTACCACAGCAACACCACGTGACAACCTCTGAGCAAGGCCACAGTTGTAGCCGAAACCGTCAGGTACGAAATTAACTCAAAGGTCTGGCTATAAGAAAGAAAAGCAGCATCATTCTTAGAAGACCTAATGAACTTAATTGGGAAACTAGTATAGTGTTGAGTGTTTTGTAATGTAGATAATACATGGCAGATGGAAAAAGAGACACAAGTTTCCTACAGCAAATATAGTGTATATTTAAAAGGGGATTTTTCTTTTCGCCGTGGTATCGAAATTGGTTTGGAGAATCGAGTTTCATTTTCAGTATCGAGTTTGAAATTTTAGTATTATGACAACACTACACACCACAGCAATTACAGTGAAAAAGCGAAAAAGAGACGGATACAGATACAGACGGACAGAATGGTAATGAACCAACCGGACATTGTGGTGGTGGACAAAGAGCAGAGGAAAGCCGTGGTGGTTGACATAGCAATACCAAGCGACTTCAACATCAGGAAAAAGGAACACGAGAAACTAGAGAAATACCAGGGGCTCAGAGAAGAGCTAGAGAAGGCCTGGAGAGTGAAGGCATCAGTAGTGCCCGTGGTCGTTGGGGCACTCGGGGCAGTGACCCCCAAACTGGAGGAGTGACTCCAGCAGATCCCAGGAAATACATCAGACATCTCGGTCCAGAAAAGTGCAGTTCTAGGAACTGAAAAGATACTGCGCAGAACCCTCAAGGTCCCAGGCCTCTGGTAGAGGACCCGAGCTTGGAGGAAAAGAGACCACCCGTGGAGGGTGAGGAGAGTTTATATATATATATTTTTTTTAAACTCTCCACTGCCTCCGTGTCCGCTTTGGATCAGCTCAAAGACAACGCAGGCCCAGAAGAACGCAACATAAAATGAGACTTCGATGTCACAAAAGCGAGTTTAAATGTGTTAAAATTACACAGGCTTCTGAGAAAAATGTGTGGGCATTTGACAGCTCCCGGCAGCAATACTACATCAAACACCTCATTGAGTCGTTGAAAAGGCGTTTCCCGACTGATGATATAAGCTCCTGAACTGCTTCGACATGGTCTTCAATCCAAAACTAGCCGATCATAATTGAAAATTGTAGGCTGGCACCATCTACAGTATAAGGCTAACGTTTTGTTTGTTTTTTGCAGCTGGTCTTAAGCAGTACGCTGAGAGGGCTGTCATGCCAATAACAAAGCACTATGGAGCACCAAAAATGACTGCTGCTGGGCAGGTGTAACCGCTCATATGTGCCCAAGATGCAGAAAAAGACAGAGAGTCTGGCTGCAGACCTCCACTCTCAGGACCCTGCCTTGCAGACCTCCACTGTCAGGTCCCTCCGCTGTCAGGACCGGAAGTTTATTCGAAGCCTTTCAAAATAAACCGGATATACTGGAAGCACGTATTTGTCGTTGTTCCTTGGGCTTTATTTTATGTAATATGATAATATGATATAAAAATGTATAATATATGTATAAAAATATGATATAAAAGCAACTATAAGTAGTAGCCTTCATGTTTGGCTGCAGACCTCCACACTCCCCTTCCAAAATGAAAAGCAGGCATACCGGAGGACGTATTTGTCGTTCCCCATGTGAATATACTTTATTTATTGGGGCCATATTTTATGTATATAATGTAAATATGATTCAAAGCAAGTATTCCAGGAGTAGCCTATGTAACGGAGGCTGCTTGGCTTCCAGAAGTACGTTAGGTAAATCTCACTCCTCTACGCTTCATAATACACAATGATTACATTACAGATACTTGTCTGGTAGTCATGTGGGTAAGTCGGGCGCCTCCCAGTGCAAACCACATAGGTTCGATACCAGCGCTGAACAAGATGACGTTTCAATTTTTGTTTAGTTTTTCTATGTGAGCACACTTTAGCTCTTGGCGCATTCATTTATGTCTAAATATGTAAGTATTATTTACGTGTAATCACGTTGACTTAAAAACAGAGGGGCCATCAGAATAAAATATGAAATAATAACTCACTATTCCAGGCCTAAAGCTTTAACTGGGCTGCAGCAGGAGCATGAGCTGCTGTTCCAGATATAAATGAAGTAACACAAGCGTAATTGTCATGGAAATCTTTCAAAATAACGACTGATGAATGAAAATCTGAAAAATATTCGCATCGAACTTTTCATTCTTGCAGCGGGGAGATACATTTCATATTGAACTAACTCAGAGGGGTGTTTAAGTGGAACACCCCTCCGCTTTAGTTCAAGTTGGTGCAGTCCAATTCAGCGGAGACAAGTGTCTGCGCGAGTTAAGAGACCAAAAGGCAGTGAAAGGTAGAAAAGTGGTCAAATAAATGTTTTTATCTACATAACTTGTGCTGATTGTGGGTTTGTATCAGGCTCAGACTGTGTGTGCAGCGGCCCATGTGAAAAGAGAAATTGTTAGAAAATTGTCATATGTGGTATTTGATCCAGCAACCTCTTGTACTTGAGACCAGCGCACTATTACGGAGCCATAATTCCGGGCTGAAATTAGGTCCAGCACGCCCCTGCTTAAAAAAGATAAGAAAAAATATAGTATGGGAAACTAATAAATATGCACTTCTTCTTCTAATGGTTTCCGGCAGCTGTACACGTTATGCTGCCCTCTTCCGTTCAATATGCACTTCCGGTCCGGTCCTGACAGCGGAGGGGACCTGACAGTGGAGGTCTGCAAGGCAGGGTCCTGAGAGTGGAGGTCTGCAGCCAGACCCCTCTCGAAAAAGATGCTCTCCCTCTAATGATGGCATTATGCGGATATGGGGGGTTGTCGTTTCATACCGCATGCAAAGTAGTCATTCATGACTTAAAATAAATGTTCCAGACTGTGCAAAACTTGGACAAATAGCCCTGACCATACCCGTGTCCAGTTTTTCACTCCAAAACCAAATCAAAACGTCTCTGAGAAGTCGCCTGTCAGAGGAAAAGTTACTCGGTTCATGTGGATTGCCAGCTGTGGCAAGAGGCTGGATACATTTGACTTTAAAGAAGCAGCTAAACATTTTAATACAATAAAAGTGCGCTGCAAATAATGTGGTGTAGGCTTTAGCCTATGTGTCAAATAAGAGTATATCGTTTGCCATATCACGCTCACTACAAATAGGAAACACATGGAAAAAGAATACAGACAAATGTATTTTTTATTTTGCCCCGTGGAATGATAAGGGTGTCTTCTCGGGAAAAGGTCCAGCGCTCTCTGCGCAGGGCAGTGATACTGCGCTACGAGCTCAGCCGCATGCGGGTTAATGTCCCCAGGTGAGAGCTTTGACAAAAAGCTGCTCAACACATTGCTGTGTAGTTTTTTTCTGCATTTTACTGACGAGTTGCGTATGTTTTCATTAGCTTTTGGAAACTTTTCACATAAGCTCCGTTCATAAGACCTTGTGCGGTTTTCTTAAGGCTACAACATGGGCCGTTTAAAGTTTGCATGTGTGTAAAAGGAACCAATGTGCACCACTCATGATCATATTTGTGGCATCCAGGGCAGCGCAATGAGCTTTAGATGACATATATCTGCTTTTCTACAGCAGAGAAGCATTTAGGTGGCTGGAAAGTGAGAAATTGTAGCAATTGCAGATATGCACCTATATCATACGTGACGTGTGCTCAATGGCAAGGTGCCATTCATGCGCACAGCCATTCACAAAGAGCAAAGCAAACACCACGGGAGAATATTGTGAGCATCAAGAATCTTTCGTCCCAGCACTTTCGGAAACACTAATTTTCAGACCCAATCTCGTCTCGTTGCGCCTTAATAGGCTTTAACTTGCACCGCGCTCCCCAGCAGCTCTCTTATATAGGCCTATCGGCATGTGCGTGCTTGTATTCTGGCGGAACTTTACAAGAAGGGTTGCCTCAAAATAGCTGGGTAAAATACAGGGCAGAGATGCACAGCATGTTTCATGCTGTAAAAGTTGAATCTGGCTTATACAGGCTAGTGACCGGCAAAAATAAAAGTCTACAGAGTCTATAGATGATCACTGATTGTAATTAGCAGTGATCAGCCATGAATAGGACACATAATGGGCAGTGATCATCTATGAATAGGACGGGACTGACCGATACTGGGACTTAGCAGGTCGTTAGAGACGCCCTACTTCAAAGGTTGTTTACCCACAGTTGAGCGTAGCTGTGATTAGAGGGGAGGGACCGGGCCTTATGGTCTTATGGCCTCCCTATGGTCTTTATCTACGCTGCGTGCTGAGCGAGATTTTGTCCACTGACGAAGCCTTTTGGATGAGAGGCGAAACGTTTGGAGACTTCAACTACCTAGTACAGAAGATGACTCAAGTACCTTCATTGAAGAAATTTTGACAATTTTGTTTATTTTTGGATTCTCCATCATATTTCCTTGTGGCTTTTCTGAAGTTTGTTCTTGGGTAATCAGATGAAGTGTGAGATTGTGCGGGCTTACACACCACCATCTGAGGTAGTCCTCAGACCGTTGCTGTGAATGTGACTGTTATTAGAGTTAGGGTTAGGTGCACACCTCAGCCTGGCCTTCTTGACCTTCTCTGCTGCCCCCCGGAGCTGGCCCTGGACCTCCTCGTGCTCCTGCTGCAGAGTCTGGACATCCCCCTCCAGCTTCCTCCGGCCACTCTGTGCAGTCTGGAGCTGAAATATATAAGTGTTGGCTGAACCCCACTGATCTCAGTAAACAGATCTCTAAAGGTGCTGCTGACAGGATCTTTTCACCAGATGTCAGTACCACCCTTTATTAAAACCATAGATCTCCATTTATGGTGTTGTTTATAATCATGTGAAAAGATTACGGCATTAACAAACAACTCCAGCTGTCTGCATTGGTCACAGAAGGATTGGTAAACTCCAGCGCTCCAGTGAGCGCTGTTGGGGCTTTGAGTGGAAAGGACTTTTATTTGGCATTAATCATGATCAGGTAATCTCTTCAAGGTTTTGGAGGAAGGAAAAGAGGGAACATAATACAAGGAAAAGAGCCAAGGACCACAACACCAGCATCCATTGTTGAAAACAGTAAATCAAGACATTCATTTAAGTCTCTGAAGAAATATAACATAATCTATTGGTTATTTTTTCACTGTTTAAATGATTGGTGCTGCTCTATGAGGCAACTGCCCACAGCCCCCTGACCTCTCACAGCCCTTGTCACAGACTTTTCTTTGAAGAAGCTTCATGTTTTCTGATAAAACATCAGATCTAAGTCAAGTTAATCCTGTTGGTTTGATTTGTTTGACTAATATTTTAGGATTACTGCTCTGACCTGGATGTGGAGATGACTGACTGACTGACCTGCATGTGGAGATGACTGACTGACTGACCTGCATGTGGAGATGACTGACCTGCATATGGAGATGACTGACTGACCTGCATGTGGAGATGACTGGAGATGACTGACTGACCTGCATGTGGAGATGACTGACTGACCTGCATGTGGAGATGACTGACTGACCTGCATGTGGAGATGACTGACCTGCATATGGAGATGACTGACTGACCTGCATGTGGAGATGACTGACTGACCTGCATGTGGAGATGACTGACTGACTGCATGTGGAGATGACTGACTGACCTGCATGTGGAGATGACTGACTGACCTGCATGTGGAGATGGCTGACTGACTGACCTGCATGTGGAGATGGCTGCACTTGTCGTTGGCCTCCTGTATTTGAGCTTCCATGGTTTTGCGTGCTCTCTCTGAAGTGTCCAGAGCAGAGCGCGTTTCCTCTGCTTCACTTAGCAGCACCGTGACCCGTCTCTCCAGCGCTGCCTTCTCCTCCTGCTGCAGCTCCTGGGCCCGCACCTCCTCCTCCAGCTGGGCCTGGAGGTCCTGGAAAACACACTAATGTTGACTTTCTTTTTTTAATGGAAATTAGAATGTAGCACTGGCTAAGACACTTTGGCTTTTCAACATACGGTATCATTTACTTAACTGTTGATCTACACTCTCTGCCTGCTCACTCATCTCCATCCCAGCAGCAGAAGTAACTGCCTGCTCTGCCTCTGACAGAACTTACTGACGGACAGAAGTAGTTGTGTCCATGGACAAGACACTTCACTTTTGTATACTTGACAGTCTCAGCCTCTTGTTGTCTGTCTGAGTGTGTTCTGGACTGTTGTACCTTGACCAGGTGTTGCAGCTCTTTGGTCTAGCCTGAGTGTGTTCTGGACTGTTGTACCTTGACAGCTGCTCAGCTCTTGTTGGACTAAGCCTGATGTGTTCTGGACTTTGTACCTGACAGGTGTTGCAGCTCTTGTTGGTCTGAGCCTGAGTGTGTTCTGGACTGTTGTACTTGACCGGTGTTGCAGCCTTTTTGGATTGATTTTGGACTGTTGTACCTTGACCAGTGCTGCAGCTCTTGTTGTTCTGAGCTGAGTGTGTTCTGGACTGTTGTACCTTGACCAGTTTGCAGCCTCTTGTTGGTCTGAGCCTGAGTGTGTTCTGGACTGTTGTACCTTGACCAGCTGCTGCAGCCTCTTGTTGGACTAAGCCTGAGTGTGTCTGGACTGTTGTACCTTGACCAGGTGTTGCAGCCTCTTGTTGGTCTGAGCCTGAGTGTGTTCTGGACTGTTGTACCTTGACCAGCTGCTGCAGCCTCTTGTTGGACTAAGCCTGAGTGTGTTCTGACTGTTGTACCTTGACAGCTGCTGCAGCCTCTTGTGGTCTGAGCCTGAGTGTGTTCTGGACTGTTGTACCTTGACCAGCTGCTGCAGCCTCTTGTTGGTTTGAGCCTGAGTGTGTTCGGACTGTTGTACCTTGACCAGCTGCTGCAGCCTCTTGTTGGCTAGCCTGAGTGTGTTCTGGACTGTTGTACCTTGACCAGTGCTGCAGCCTCTTGTTGGTCTGAGCCTGAGTGTGTTCTGGACTGTTGTACCTTGACCAGGTGTTGCAGCCTCTTGTTGGTCTGAGCCTGAGTGTGTTCTGGACTGTTGTACCTTGACCAGCTGCTGCAGCCTCTTGTTGGTCTGAGCCTGAGTGTGTTCCTGGACTGTTGTACCTTGACCAGCTGCTGCAGCCTCTTGTTGGTCTGAAGCCTGAGTGTGTTCCTGGACTGTTGTACCTTGACCAGCTGCTGCAGCCTCTTGTTGGTCTGAGCCTGAGTGTGTTCTGGACTGTTGTACCTTGACCAGCTGCTGCAGCCTCTTGTTGGACTAAGCCTGAGTGTGTTCTGGACTGTTGTACCTTGACCAGCTGCTGCAGCCTCTTGTTGTCTGAGCCTGAGTTTGTTCTGGACTGTTGTACCTTGACCAGTGCTGCAGCCTCTTGTTGGTTGAGCCTGAGTGTGTTCTGGACTGTTGTACCTTGACCAGCTGCTGCAGCCTCTTGTCATGGTCTGAGCTCTGAGTGTGGTTTTCTGGGACTGTTGTACCTTGACCAGGTGCTGCAGCCTCTTGTTGGTCTGAGTCTGAGTATGTTCTGGACTGTTGTACCTTGACCAGGTGTTGCAGCCTCTTGTTGGTCTGAGCCTGAGTGTGTTCTGGACTGTTGTACCTTGACCAGCGTGCTCAGCCTCTTGTTGGTCTGAGCCTGAGTGTGTTCTGGACTGTTGTACCTTGACCAGCTGTTGCAGCCTCTTGTTGGACTAAGCCTGAGTGTGTTCTGGACTGTTGTACCTTGACCAGTGCTGCAGCCTCTTGTTGGTCTGAGTCTGAGTGTGTTCTGGACTGTTGTACCTTGACCAGGTGCTGCAGCCTCTTGTTGGTCTGAGCCTGAGTGTGTTCTGGACGGTTGTACCTTGACCAGGTGCTGCAGCATCTTGTTGGTCTGAGGCCTGAGTGTGTTCTGGATTGTTGTACCTTGACCAGCTGCTGCAGCCTCTTGTTGGTCTGAGCCTGAGTGTGTTCTGGACTGTTGTACCTTGACCAGCTGCTGCAGCCTCTTGTTGGTCTGAGCCTGAGTGTGTTCTGGACTGTTGTACCTTGACCAGGTGCTGCAGCCTCTTGTTGGACTAAGCCTGAGTGTGTTCTGGACTGTTGTACCTTGACCAGGTGCTGCAGCATCTTGTTGGTCTGAGCCTGAGTGTGTTCTGGACTGTTGTACCTTGACCAGCTGCTGCAGCCTCTTGTTGGTCTGAGCCTGAGTGTGTTCTGGACTGTTTGTACCTTGACCAGCTGTGCAGCCTCTTGTTGGTCTGAGCCTGAGTGTGTTCTGGACTGTTGTACCTTGACCAGGTGCTGCAGCCTCTTGTTGGACTAAGCCTGAGTGTGTTCTGGACTGTTGTACCTTGACCAGCTGCTGCAGCCTCTTGTTGGTCTGAGCCTGAGTGTGTTCTGGACTGTTGTACCTTGACCAGCTGCTGCAGCCTCTTGTTGGTCTGAGCCTGAGTGTGTCCTGGACTGTTGTACCTTGACCAGCTGCTGCAGCCTCTTGTTGGTCTGAGCCTGATGTGTCCTGGACTGTTGTACCTTGACCAGGTGCTGCAGCCGCTTGTTGGTCTGAGCCTGAGTGTGTTCTGGACTGTTGTACCTTGACCAGCTGCTGCAGCCTCTTGTTGGTCTGAGCCTGAGTGTGTTCTGGACTGTTGTACCTTGACCACTGCTGCAGCCTCTTGTTGGTCTGAGCCTGAGTGTGTCCTGGACTGTTGTACCTTGACCAGCTGCTGCAGCCTCTTGTTGGTCTTGCCAAGCTCCGTGTTGTTCTTGGTCATCTCCTCACTCTGCAGCTCCAGCTCGGCCAGATCTGTCTCCAGCTTCTTCTTCAGCCTCAGTCCCTCCGCTCGCCCCTTCACCTCAGCGTCCAGACTGGCCTGTAGGGACTCTAGCGCCCTCTGCTGGCTCTTTCTGTCATGAAAAAAGAGAATGAAGAGGAAGAGACTAACTTTACAATTGAGTGAAGCAATTGTTTTACATTTTTTGGGGTTTGCCCAGAAAAAGGTGTGTAGGAATTGTCTTTAATTATATGACAAATTCTGCATCTGCTTTGTAGTCCACAAATATCCATGACATGCACTGTAAATGTTCCGGTGAAAGCCCTCAGAGCAGCTTCTTCTGTGGCTTTAAAGGATCTGTATCATGCTATTTTGGCCATTCCAAAGTAAAGTATAGGCATTATATGATATATTCTACCTCTATCACTATGGAGTACTCATTTTGAGAGAAATATAAGTATTTTTGGGGGGTATTTTCCCTACCCGAAGACAAGACGCTTCGATTCAGTTAACTCCGCCCCTCTCTCCGCTCATTCCACATTTGCAGTATTATAAATATAAATATTTTTGCAAAAAGTGAAGTTACTTCACATAATGCAGTTATAAGGAGTTGACATGTGCAACACAGTTTCATAAATGGCTAACACACACGCTAACACACACGCTAACACGCGTTTTGATTGACTCACCGCTCAGTCTGCCTCCCCATGAGATCGCGTTGGTTATAAAAGTTAATCCACTTTGATTCTGGCCAAGGTTCACCAAGCATCCATCAGGTTGGTTGATAAAGTCGCTGAATCCCAGAAAGAAATTCCAACTTCTGGCGAGTGCACTCTTTCTTTAGGAAGGTTGAATAGTCCTGTTCCTCTCGTAGCCAAACGCGAACCCGTGACATTATCGTTGGGTAAGAAAAAAGAACAGGCGTGTCCAGAGTATGTTAGAAAGAGCTCAGTCTTCAAAAACATGACTTCTGCTGGGATCCATGGATCCTCCGGCCGGGGGTGCGCTTGATTAGTGTCGCGGGACAGCACAGACGCGTCGGAGAGTTGCTGCTTTCTTTTTTTCTTTTTTTTTTCTTTTTATAAATAAAACAGGCCATAAGGCATGACATTACAGACGTAGAGCACTTCCGTTCCTTTGTGACGACACAACTGAACAGCTCAGTGGTTTACCAGGAGAGGCGGAGCAGCTGCTCAGAGAGCAGGATTCAGGAGGATTACTTAGAACTGCGTGAATGAAGCCAAAAACCGCTCTGGGGGTGTTTTTGATAAGGAAATAGCATAACAACATGGCTAAAAGCTCCAAAAAGTCGATTTTGCATGATATAGGACCTTTAAAGGATCTGTATCATGCTTTTTTAGCCATTCCAAAGTAAAGTATAGGCATATATATGATATATTGTACCTCTATCACTATGGAGTACTCATTTTGAGAGAAATATAAGTATTTTGGGGGTATTTTCCCTACCCGGAAGATAAGACGCTTCGATTCAGTTAACTCCGCCCCTCTCTCTGCTCATTCCACATTTGCAGTATTATAAATATAAATATTGCTGCAAAAAGTGAAGTTACTTCACATAATGCAGTTATAAGGAGTTGACATGTGCAAAGCAGTTTCATAAATGGCTAACACACATGCTAACACACACGCTAACATGCGTTTTGATTGACTCACCGCTTAGTTGGACTCCCATGAGATCGCGTTGGTAAAAGTTATAAAAGTTAATCCACTTTGATTCTGGCCAAGGTTCACCAAGCATCCATCAGGTTGGTTGATATAGTAGCTAGCTTAATCCCGGAAAGAAATTCCAACTTCTGGCGAGTGCACTCTTCTTTAGGAAGGTTGAATAGCCTGTTCCTCTCGTAGCCAAACGCGATCCGTGCATTATCGGGTAAGAAAAAGAAGCAGGCGTGTCCAGAGTAGGTTAGAAAGAGCTCAGTCTTCAAAAACAACACTTTGCTCGGATCCATGGCTCCTCCAGCCGTGGGTGCGCTTGATTAGTGTCGTGGGACAGCACAGACCTTCGGAGGGTTGCTGTTTTTTTTTTTTTTTTTTTTTTTTTTTTTTTTAAAACCTTTATAAATAAAAATCAGGCCGTAAGGCATACATTACAGACGTAGAGCACTTCCGTTCGCTGTGACGACACAACTGAACAGCTCAGTCGTTTACCAGGAGAGGGTGGAGCAGCTGCTCAGAGAGCAGGATTCAGGAGGATTACTTAGAACTGCGTGAATGAAGCCAAAAACCGCTCTGGGGGTGTTTTTGATAAGGAAATAGCATAACAACATGGCTAAAAACTCCAAAAAGTCGATTTTGCATGATATAGGACCTTTAAGGAAAAGTCCAGCTCTTTTAAAACAGAAGAAATGGCACTGGTAAAAGATCGTTGTGTCGCGGCCGTCATCTTCACTGTTTTGGTTACGGGAGGAGCACCGGTGTGTTTTATGGGAAATCCCTGCCCGGAAGATGATTCACCATTACCTCCCGCCTCCCATGCTATGATTGGCTCTGCTTGGTTTTGCTGGAGTCATTGAAATTCTAATCGCACAATTCCAGACTGTATCCCCATGTATCTCTTAACATGGAGGATCAGTCTGGCTCGTTCCAGGCTAGCGCAGCTGGCCTTTGACCAAGCAGGTATTTCGGAGGTGAGGATTTGTAAATAAATCAGCCTTACAATTATTATCAGTAAAATCAATGTTAACCAGTCTTATGCTCTGGGCTGACCAGATCTTATGGTTTCAATATTGCCGCAGTTGTTTGCCTCTAATGATAGTGTTTTATTGACCAGACTTGCAGAGAGACAGACCCAGATGGTCCTGTGTTACCTATCCGCCTCCGTCTCCTCGTCTTTCTCCTGGACCCTCCTCTCCAGATCAGCTTTGGCCTGAGACAACTCCAACTGCAGCCTCAGCACTTTGCTCTCCTCTGCCTGCACACACACACATGCAAACATTTGATGAACAAGAACACTCTGACGATGTCCAAAGGTACTGATCACAGCACAGTCTAAGCATCTAGACAAACATTAATCAAATTTGACTTTGATAACAATGAGCTATTTGGGAGCCAAAAGAAGCAAACCTTTGGAAAGAGCTGGCTCCATATTTTGTTTTTCACATGTTTCGGTGACTTACCTCCAGTGCAGCCTCAGACTCCTCCAGAGAGGCTTGGAGCTCCTCCTTCTCCATTTCCATCTTTTCTTGACCTTCTGCAGTTCGTGGACGCTCTTCCCACCATCAGAGAGCTGGTCAGTCAGCTCGGAGATCTCCTCTGGCAAAATACAATCAATGACAATAATAATCATCTATCACTCATAGATGTGTGTCTATTAGTGAGTAGAGCAGTTACAGTCAGCAATACAGATGTGAAAAAAGTGGATTGAGGAAAGAGGCTCTAAAAGTTCTATATTTTGCTTAAGACTCCCCTTTAAATTCTCTTAAAGCAGCAGTTTTCTCCCTGCAAAACCAAATATCTTTTCAAAGATTTCACATGAAACATTTACATTTATTTAACCCAGAACCCAAATGCTGTTTAGGGGGAAATGTATTTTTAACATGTGTAATTTTCTAAGACTTTGTATGTTGACATCAGTCTGCCCAGGGACTGCAGGTGGAAATTAGCACAAGTGCTACAACCTGGTACAATGCATCTCTCCTTTCTGAGGTTAATGTATATTGTACACTGTCCCTGTTCAAATAAATAAATAAAAATAAACTAGAGCCCTTTTTGTGTACTTTGACATTATCATTCCAGTGGTATTTTGTCTGTGTTAAATGGATGTTCCTCAAATTTGCCTCAGGTCATCATTTTTGAAGATGTTTGTTTTGGCTATTTCAGTTTTTTACAGTGCCTTGCGAAAGTACTAATACACCTTAAACTTTTGCACATTTTGTCATGTTTACAACCCTAAACGTAAAGATTTTATTTAGATTTTTTACTTAAAGTTCACACACAAGTAACAGACAACTGTGCAGTGAAAGCAAAATGATACATGATTCTGTTATTTTACAAAAATAGAAAATAGAAAAGTGGGGGTGCATAAGTATTCATACAGCATTTTTCGGGTGCATTAAATTGCCTTTATAACATTCCTAATGACTGCAGAATGTTCACACCTTGCCCTAACCATTAAATAGAGGCCACCTGTGTGTAATCTACTCTCAGTATAATTCCAGCTGTTCTGTGAGGGCCTCAGAGCTATGGTCAGAGTGTATTGGTCACTAACAACATCATGAAGGCCAAGGAGCACACCAGAGAGGTCAGGGATAAAGCTGTGAAGTTTAAAGCAGCGTTAAGTTATACAAAGATTTCCCAAGATTTGAACATCTCACGGAGCACTGTTCAATCCATCATTCGGAAATGAAAGAGTTTAGCACCACTGCGAACTTACCAAGACACGGCGTCCACCTAAACTAACAGACCGAACAAGGAGAGCACTGGTCAGAAATGCAACCAAGTGCCCCAAGATAACTCTGGATGAGCTGCGACGTACTGCCGCTGAGCTGGGGGAATCTGTACATGGGACAACTATAAGTCGTACTCTACACAAATCTGGCCTTCATGGACGAGTGGCAAGAAGAAAGCCATTATTGAAAGGAGGCCATAAGAAATCCTGTTTGAAGTTTGCTAGAAGTCATATGGAGGACACAGCTACCATGTGGAAGAAGGTGCTTTGGACAGATGAGACAAAAATTAACTTTTTGGCCCAAATGCAAAACGTTATGTATGGAGCAAACCTAACACTGCTCATCGTCCTGAGTGCACCATCCCCAGTGTCAAATATGGTGGGGGAGCATCATGCTATGGGGCTGCTTTTCCTCAGCGGGGACTGGGAAGATTGTAAGAATAGTTGGGAAGATGGATGGAGCCAAATACAGAGACATTTTGGAGGAAAACCTGCTGGAGTCAGAAAGAGAATTGAGGCTGGGGCGGAGATTCACCTTCCAGCAGGACAATGACCCTAAACACAAAGCTAAATCTACAATGGAATGGTTTCTATGATTTAGGCAATATGCCACATTAGTCATTGTTAGCGCTGGATACCGTTAAATGACACCAGTCTGGTATCGGAAAAAGAGTTTAGGTACTACTGGTAACAAAAAAATAAAAGTATCGAAAGCAGGAACCTAAAAAAGTGGAGTTGAGCCACATTTTGTTAAAAAAATGGGGGGAAAAGTGGAAATTTAAAACAAAAGAGGGTACAAATGGTTGTTAATGTGTGTGTGTTTTTCTGCTCTTTTGTTGAAGTTTCTTGGTTGTTTCACCTCAAATAAATGATCCAAATGTAAAAGAAATTAAACAGAATACAGGTATTGAAAAAAAGTATTGTTCAGGTATCGGTATCAAAAACCAAGTATCGTTAAACTATCAGTATCAAAAAAAATATCGGTCCCAGCCCTAGTCATTATCTCAACCATAACTTTTAATCATAATGTTCATTGTTCACACATTCCACAAAAGACGATTTCTTTGAGCAAAAGTAATTTTTGTCATGTATTTGACCTGGGACAACCAAGAACCTGGAGCTGCCTCAGGACCCACCAGGCTCAAAACCAACTTGGGAACTTGGGATCTACCTTTGAACAGTGTCTCGCCCCAGTCTTTAGTGGTGTAGCTGCCTCACCCTGGTAGGCCTTGTTCTCCTTTCGGAGCGCCTCGAGCTGCTCCAGGCTCTCCTCGTGGGTGCTCCTGAGTTTGAAGAGCTCACTGGTGAGTGTTCTGCTTTCCTTCTGACAGCTCTCCACCTCGGACAGCAGCTCGTCACACTTGTGCCGGTAGTCGCACAGCTGCTTCTCCAGGAGGCGCTGCTTCTTATCCAGAGTCTGCCCACAGCTGCTGGCCTACAGGGGGCAAGGCAGAGAACACGGTGTACTGACTTGTAGCAGTTCGGGAGCTCGAATTGAATATGGTTTAAAAAAAAACAGGCCCAGTTCTAGAAGTCTAAAACCTAACTTTGAAATATTTGCATCTTCAGTTTTAGTTAGCTCACTATGTTATTTAATGACAAGGATTTGCTCCTTTTTAAACACTGATGCACCGTGGGTCTGGAGCCATCGTTGGGACAAACTTTGATTGGGATATTTGTAAATTGCCTGTATTACAGTTTTAGGCCCCAATCTGATATATAAATGTAGGAATGGTGCGTGAGTTAAAAAAGCTCTAGATAGAAAAAACATTGGCCATGTTTGATATGGCCATAAGAGGGCATAAGAGGGAGAAAAACAATGTGTCTCAGTCATAGATATAAGATAGAAGAGATAACCGGTGTGTCATTGAGCCCCATCATAGCAATGATCCCGAGTGGTCTGTGAAATTAACATGGCTGCTCAATCCCCTCCTAAGCCTGTTCCTTAAAAGGGAAAAAGTGATGTTCTGTACGCCTATGATCGGACATGTTGTGTGCAGCACCTTGTCCAGTTCCATGCAGAGCTCCTCCAGCTCCCCCTGCAGTCTCTGCTTGGACTTCTCCAGAGAGGAGCACTTGGCCTGAGTGGCTTCCACTACATCCTCAGCCTCCTGCAGACGGGACGCCAGCTTCTTCCTACAGAACATCAGAGAATAGGCATCTGGCATACAGGCAGCTCACCACCTCAGCAGACAGTACACACAGCTTACAATCATTTCTGTTCCCAAACATTCAAAGTGCATAGACATTGATAGAAAAAGAAGTTCTATTTTAACCTGTCTTTGTCTCCAAAATGCACGAGGCTTGTCTAAATGTTACGCCTAAACTTTTGCATCCCACTGTAGAATATTTTGGCCTGAATGAAAAAGGTCTGTTTGGAGAGATTAACTGTTAAACCTACAGTTACCTTGCCTTATGTTCCCTTGGTTATGATTTGTTTATGATTTGTTATCGTGCATTACATCCATGCTTTGATTCTTAATGTAAATATTTTAGTTTTTAGTTTTGGGGTGGGCGCTTATAAGCCTTTGCTTCGGCCCACTCCCTTTGAGCAGACTTACTGCTCAAATAAATAAATAAATAAACCTGATGGTGGATCCATCATCCTTTGGGTTTGTATCACAATCAGTGGCACAAGGAACATTTAATGGGTAGAACGAATTGAATGGGTAATGGGTACTCCAAAGAGTAGTGCGTGACAGACAGCCCAGATATCTCTTTGTTCTGGAAGACATTACAAATTACAAATCCCTCAAACAAGAACTGAAAGACTGAGTCTTTTTTTATGGAAAGCTTTAAAGGCTTTAAAGTTTAAAGCCTTTAAAGCTGTGATACTTGCCATACTTGGGGGCAACCTTTTTTGCAGGTGCCCTATTTGTAAAATAAAATAAATAGATGGAAATTAACATGACATTAGAAATGTTATGGGAATGTCTCATCTCTTCATTATTCTCAAAGAGTGTCCAAAAAAGCGCTATACAAGTTTTGATGTATTATTATTATTCACATCATTAGAAATGTAGATTTTCCGTCTACTTCCAAAGAAACAGTCAAATATGAGAGGACAGACCTGGTCTCCTGGAGCTCGTCGGCGTGCTGCAGTGCCTCTGACTCCTGCTTGCTCCTCCACAGCCCCACCTCAGTGTTGAGCTTGGACACCAGCCTCTGCAGCTCTTGCCTGCTCTCCTGCTCCTCCTCTAGCTGCTCTTTCAGCGCTGAACCCTGCTGCCGAGCCTGGGCCAGAGCGCTGCTGACCGCCGCCTTACTCTGGACACAACACAGTGGGGCCATTAACCAGTGCCTAATGAATTGGGTGGCGGTGTGCGCCACGCTGGGGCCGAGAGGGAGACACAAAGCTTTCTGTTAGGAGTTTGCATGTTCTCCGTGGTTTCCCTCACCACCAAACCCATGTACAATGCCTGTAACTCTGCAGTGAGATGATTTCATCTGTGAAGTCAGTGACAGATGTATTGGCTGTTTCCCAAAGTCGAGTTACCTTGCCTTGCCTTGATGTTGAAGGCATTCCCTCCAAACTCACTTCCTTCCAGTCCAAGGCAAGTGTCCTGCCTTGTTCCAAAAAGAGCTGCTAATGGAACTCGCTTCAAAAATAAAGGAAGTGACATCACAAAATAAAGAAGGAAGTTATGTTTTAGCCAGGGCAGAGGGGAGGGTCTGCTGAGGTAGATTCTGAAGTAATTATATTTTTTACAAACTAAAGATAAATAAAAGGCACTCAGAGATGAGATGATGAAACCTATCTGAAAATACAAAATAAAACTCAAAACGGGGACTAACAACTTTAGAAATAAAAATGTCAAAGTGCCTGATATCAGTTAAATTTTGTGACATTTGCTTGAATATTTGAATGAAATATTAATAACAATAATAATAATATAATAAAATAATCAAATTGTTTTGTGTATTATTGACTAAAAGACAAAAACCTAAAATTATTTTTTTGTAAAAATACACAAATGATGAACGCGGCTGCGAACCATAAAACTAGCTTGTTTTGTGTGTGTTTTTTTCTCTTAAAAAATGGAATGTAAGTGCTTTAACAAGTCACACAAGCCAACTCCACCTTTTTTTTACTTTTTTCTTTTCTTGAGAGCTGTGGTGCATTATGGGTGATTTTGGCTTGAGAAGGCAGCGAAGGCTACACTGATGTATCCTTGGTAAATTAGCCACATGCTAACCAAAGGGAGGACACAGGCCTCCAGACGACTTGAACTTGAACGCCCACTTCAGACCAAGGCGAGGCGAGGTACCTAGTCATGCTTCAGTCATCTTTCCACACGGCTAGGCTTTCCTAACTATGCTAATCTTAAAGACAGTGTAAATAACGAGGGCTTGATGTGACAGAGCAAAGAGACGTAGAGAGAATAAATGACTGTAGACAAGTTCAAGCCTGGCAGTGGTTCTGATGGTTTGGTCTCATTGGCCGTTTCTCAATCCCCAGTATGCGTACTCTGTACTTGAGAACTCCGGGGTACGGACTTGCGGGTGCAGACTGGAGAACGGACTTGAGGAGTTCACAAGTGTGGACTCGGCTATTTCAGCGTTTGGAACGAGTGAACTCGATGACATCACAGGAAGTAGCTCATGAACATGGGGCTGTGAGCTTTTATAACATTAAACAACCTCATATGAAATGAAAAGGGTGAGACACTGCAGGAAGTGGAAAGATGTTTTCAAAGACATCAATTACAAACTTTTGCTGTAAACAAAAATAACATTTTACATTTTAGTCAATGTCACATTATTTATACAATGATAGCCTACATAGATAAGGCCTTATGTGTAAAGTAATTAAACATATCTGATGTGCAAACTGAAACAATAATTAAACAAATAGGTCAAATATTATTTATTAATTTGTTTGGGGGTTGCAAATTATTCTGAAAAAAAACGAACAAACAATTTAAACTTTAAAATATGAAACTGTTTTGGAAGTTCCCACATAAAGATTGTCTGCAGTGCCCCCTTAATAATACAATGTAAACATAAAATGCATTTGTCCTCAATAACTGTTCATGACGATACGACTCAATATTGCTGATCATTATGAGAAATGAAAGCATGACCAAGTTGTTTTAACACTTCTGCTCAGAAAACCATCTTGAGCTGGAGACACTTCTAAAGACTCTTAAACCGGTCACATCTCCGCATTTATTTACATGCGCATGATCAGCTGTTGATCAGCTGGAGCGGCTCGGTGCGTGAGGAGGAGGGGCCTCTGCAGGCGGAGGCTCGCGGTGATCCACGTGCTCAAAGCCAAACGGATTGTGGGAAATATAGCTGGCGGAGAACGCACAAGTCTCCTCTGATGCATCCTCGGTAAAACGGGCGGAGCAAGTTCTCATCTGAGGATTTCCAGCGGACTTGCTGAGAAGCGAACTTTGAATTGGAACAGGACTTGGGCCGCGCGTGATGACGTTTCACGAGTCCACGAGCCACAAGTCCACACAAGTACACTGATTGAAAACGGCCATTCTTAAGACATCTGTTTTGTGCCAGTCATTTGTAAATTAGGATATTAATTATCAGAGTGAAGTTTCCTGTAGTTTTCTCTGTCATGAAACAGGCTTCTACGTCACGCTGACCGAGAGAATGAACTACTTTCTGAAGTACTTTATTGAACAGAAGGGGGATTTCTCGGCTCTATAGTAGCGTACCTTGACCTCCTCATCCAGCTGCTTCCTGAGCTCCTCCAGCTGTGATTGGAGCACAGCTTTGTTCCGGCTCATCTGATTGGCTCTGCTCTCTGCCTCGTCCATCCTCCGGCTCATGTCTCCGTTATCAGCTGCACAGGGAGGAATGAATACGAGAATCAGAATACTTTAGTAGATGTTTTCACCTGAGGGCGAGACGCTGCAGGTGAAAACATGGATTTTTCATGCAGTGGTTGGTGGTCGGAGGGGCCGATGGCACAGACTGGTTGTCTTGCTTCGTCAGTCTACCCCAGAGCAGCAGTGGCTACAATAGTAGCTTACAACCACCAAGTAAGGAGAGAATGAATATTGACGACAGTGTAGCGCTTTGAGAAACTTGGTAATACAGGCTTGTAAAGCACATTATAAGTGTAAGCTGTTATTATTGAATGTATTAAATAATAATTAATTTATTATATTTTATTCCCCTCCTGGAGCCGCCATCTTAACGTGGTGGAGGGGTTAGAGCTCTGTTGTCGGGGGCTTGGTGCCCCTGGTAGGGTCTCCCATGGCAAACAGGTCCTAGGTGACGGGTCAGACAAAGAGCGGTTCAGAAGCCCCTTATGAGAGACCAACAGGCCCGGTTAGAACCATGAGGACGTCCTTCTGTGGACCCACCACCTGCAGGAGGAGCCATAGGGGCTGGTGCAGCTCCAACAGCTGCCCCCACGACCCGGCAACGGACAAGTGGAAGAAAATGGATGGATGGATGGATATTTTATTCATAATTATATTATTCAGAAAACTGAACAAGATGCAGTCTCTCTGAAAAATATTTTTTTTAACTAATAATCAACCAAATATGACCATTACTGAAAATATCGTCACTGTTGGCCACTGTCTCATATTATATCAGAAATGTGCAGCTAAGTTTACATTGATTCATCTTAATCCAATATTTGAGCTGCCAAATAAGAGTTACTGCAGCAGTTGTGAAATAACTGGGGCGTCATGGACTTTCCTCAGGCCTTCAGGTACCTGTGAGTCGGCTCTTGGCCGTGGTGAGCTCGGACAGCGCCCTCTGTAGGTCGTCCCCTCTCCTGTTGGCCTCACAGAGCTGCTCCTCCATCTTCTTCAGCTGGGACTCTGACAGCATCTGTTCATCATCAGCAAACACATTTCCATTTCTGTTTCTGATCCCAAACTACAATAGAGTGAGGTCCAACAGAGTACAATAATAATCACACATTATTCATATTCTGTCACGCAAACAGCAGTTCAACTCTCCATAAAATGTCCTGAAAAGAGTCATTAGATAATCAGAAGCATATGTTTTGTTTTTCAAAGGCACGGTTTTGCAGCAGAACTTTTCAAAGTGTGTTTGTGGATTTGCGTGCATGCTGCTTAGCTAAAGATTGCATTCACCGTGTCCTTGCACTGTGGCCTGTAGAGGGCGCTCCAGGCCAAACAGCGAGAACAACCTTGCATTTTCAGCTAAAGACATGCACGAAAATCAGGACAGGGTTATTCAAAGCTGCTCGAATGAAGCAAAAATCCAAATCCAAGTGTTACCTTGGCCTTGTGCAGGGTGTCCAGTGTCGCCCCCATCTGGTCCAGGTCTGTCTGCAGCATGCTCTTGTCCTTCTCCAGCCGCGCTCTGGTCCTCTGCAGAGCCGTGCACTGTTCGCTCAGCTCCGTCACCGCTTCGCCGTGCCGCTTCCTCACCGCCGCCAGCACCGCCTCGGATTGGACCGCGCTTTCCTCCAGGTCCCGCCTCAAGCGCGCCAGCTCCGCCTCTCGCTTCTTGTTCACCTCCATCTGTTAGAGCAGGGGTTCCCAAACTGTTCAGGTGTGCAGCGACCCTGACAATGGCCATGAAACAACCAGAGACTCCTGCTTTAGTAGTAAGGATACAGAAGGTAAGCTTTCATCCATTTACAACTAACCTCTTAGACTCAAATGAAATACTGTACAATAGTCTCATTACATGGGTTTGTGTTGGTGAAAGCCTGTTCAAAACACAGGGTCCTTTACATAATGTGCTGTACTTAAAGCCACACCGCGAAAGAGCCGTTAAACGATACCAGTCTGGTATCGGAAAATAACGTTCAGATACTATCATCAAAAAGTGTGACTGGGTATGTTTATGGAGGAAACAGAGGAGAAGGAAATTGTTTGGCAACATAGAAAGGAGCAAAGATACATGAATTCATAAAAAGGAAAGAAAAAAGAGAGAGAGAGAGAGAAGAGTATAACAAATGAAGTACAAAAACTAAAATAATAATACATAAATACAAAAAAATAGTAAAATCAACATCAACTAAAATAAGTAGACATTTGTTTCAATTCTACAATGCTTATAATTGTCTATTTATTAATTAATATATGTTTCCTGTAAGACGAGGTTTAAACTCTGCGTCTCGTTCCATCCCTTCAGAGTAACCCTGTGACCTGGCGAGGAGAGTCTGCTCACTTGATCGAGCAGTGTTTTTACCTGGCTAGTATCCACCTACTGTAATACATTTATCATTATTTTTATTAGCTTTCTTTCATTTTGGGGTGGGACCCTGATCCACTGCCACTCACTGCCACTAGAGGGAGTCCTACACTGGCCGTGAGCCTGATGTGAGCGACTGTTCACAGACAAATAATATACCAGCTCCTGTGCCCACTCAAGTCCGGATTAGTGCTAGTGCAGCCTGCAGTAGTTAAAGCTCGGCGATTGCAGTCTTTGTGGGCGAACCTGTGCTGCACTAAATACCATCTTATCTTAGAGAAATGGCTTGAAATGTGCTTGAATTAAAACAATTACTGCTGATTTTGAGTAGGTTTGAATGGAACAAGCATTAATTGGCTTAAAATAAGAGAAGAACTTGTCCAGACAAAAACATTTGAAATGAAATGAAAGGCAAGAACAATCCTTCTTGTTCCACTGGCAATAAGATAGTCCAAATCTACTCCAAATCAGCACGAACTGTATACTAATTCAAGCACTTTTAACCTCATAACCCCCGCCTGAACCAACCACATTTTCTCCAGTTCGACTTTACCCAAATCTGAGGCTTGTTGAAAAAGAGCGTCAAAATAACGTCAAAAACGAGATGAGAATGAAAACGCACCACAAAAACAAAGGCCGTGACCAAAAAAAAAAAAACATGCGATAATGAAGTGACAAAAAAAGCAACATTAAATCGACAAAAGAGCAACAAAAGACCAATAAGAACGTGATGAAAACACAACCAAAAGTCAAAAAAAGTGACACGGCAACAACAAGAGGAAACAGATCCGGTTAGATCTATTTTGTAGTTTTCAAATGAGGCGTTACACTGGCCTATAGTCAGGAAGATTTCAGATTTGGGTAAAGCAGAAGTGCTTGGTTAAGGCCCATTGTAACCGAGTGCATTTTCTCCAGTTTCCATTTTACCCTAATCTAAAAGCTTCTTGGCTATAGGCCAGTGTAACGCCTCATTTGAAAGCTAAGACCTCGCGTTTCCATGAGTTGTTGTCACTTTTTCGTCGCGTTTTTAACGTCTCGTTTTCATCTCCAATTTGCCGCTCTTTTCAGGAAGCTTTCAGATTTGGGTAATGCCTGGATAGCTGGAAAATAAGTGGAGAAAACGTGCTTGGTTAAGACTTAAGAGTATAAGAGTGTTGTGTCCATGTGCAGTGATACCTGTGAGGTCGTGACCCCTCCCGCCTCCTCCAGTCTGTCCGTCAGCTCCTCCAGCTCTCTGCTCAGCTCCGCCCTCTGCTTCTCCACCTGCGGCAGCGCCACACACACAGGAGGGTTCTGTCAAAGGGTCTCCCACATGGAAGCGATCGTTTCAAGCATAATGCACCGACATGTGTGGGAGAACAGTTCACTCAAACAGCTGGGATCCCACAAGTAGGACTGGGCACCGTTACATTTTTATCAGTACCAGTACTTTTCCGATACCTATAATAACATATTTGTCATCTAGAACCAGACAACAGAGCCGTAATGTGTGGCAGGTCTGCAGATTTACAATATCAGGTTCATCACCAATGTCAAGAAATGTGGGGAAAATGGGGAATCATTTTGGGAAGAATTTGTCAAATTGGAAGAAATTAAGAAAAAATTGTATAATAATGGAAAAGATGGGAAAGAATCATTTATTTGAAGTGAAACAACCAATGCTGTCCCTGGACCTACAGCATCCACACTTGAAACTAAAGGGAGAAGATTTTTTTTCTTGCTTTTGATACTTTCATTTTTTCGATACCATTAGAACCTAAAGTTTTTTTTTCCCGTATACTAGATGGGTGTTGTTTAACCTCTTAACCCCCACCTGAACCAAGCTTATTTCGTCCAGTTTGGCATTACTCAAATCTAAAAGCTTCTTGAAAAAAGCGTAAAAAATAGCGACAACAAAGAGGATGAAAACACAACAAAAAAGTGACCCGAAAAAAAACACGCCGGAAAAGCAACAACACAATGAAAAGAGCGACAAAGAAAGAGTCAAAAAAGGAAGGACAAAAAGCAATGAAAAAGCAACAAAAAATGAGACATAAATGCGGCGACAACGCAACAACAAAAGTTACAATCAGATTTGTAGGTCTTAGCTTTCAAATGAGGCCTTACTCTGGCCTATAGGCTGTAAGCTCCAGTGGGTTCATGCGAGAGGGCCTCTTTATTAGGTCCACCTGTTGATCACATGTTGCACAGACTTGTGTGACTGCAGAGAAACAGACGTCTGTGCTGTAAAGCCAAGTTAAAGTGAGTGGAGCTGTTAGCATTTTGGATGATGAAGCCTTTGTGTTTACGGCCCACATGGAGCGGCTGGAACATGGCCGTTTTACTGACTCTGTAAAAGTGGACCGACCTCAGGCACATGTTTACGGCGAATGAGTCACATGTTGTTACCGAAGCCAAGGTTAGACGTGCTGTAGCAAATGGTTATCAGTGATTATACTGGATCAGCGCACTCGAGTTGAGGAGCTCGTGATGGTCCAAAGTAAGTTTAGCTGTTCCAGAGAGTGCAGGTGCTTTACAACATCGGAAACATGAACTCATCCTCCGCAGCAGGTTGGACTGTAAACTGGCCATAACGGTCACTTGTGCACTTCTCTTTGGGACTAATAATAATATAATAATAATGATAATGCCTTACACTTGTATTGCACTTTACAAGCCTATATTACCAAGTTTCTCAAAGCTCTACACTGTTGTCATTATTCATTCACTCCATACTCGGTGGTGGTAAGCTACTGTTGTAGCCACAGCTGCCCTGGAGTAGACTGACGGAAGTGAAGCAGCCAGTCTGTGCCATCGGCCCCTCCGACCAAAACCAACCACTCACTCACTACATTTGCCAGGCTTCCAGGTGTTACCAAACGGTCTCCCATCCAAGTACCGATCAGGCCCTTCCTGCTGAGCTTTCAAGGTCTGACGGGATTGGGCAGAGCAAAGGCAGTATGACCACTAATGTCAGACACTGCTGCGATACCACCCCCTAGTGGCCAGGGGGAACTCTGTAATAAGGAATCACCTCTCAGAAACAATGATGATGGAGCGAAATGGGCACTGTTTATCTGGTGTGAGCCATAAGCACAACAATCAAATGAAAACATGAGGGACTATTATTGAAAACAATGATAATCATGATTATTATTACTAATGGAACTCACAATGATTTAAACGATTAAGGAGTTTCTGTGATAAAGACCGACCAAATTCAAGAGACAGTGGAATATTCATGGATAAATATGAGTCAGATCAGTTTGATTTTGAAGATTTGACACGAATGAAGAAACAGCTGGGATAATTGCCTTTCCTCCTGAGAGAGGAAGCTATTGGTCATTTAACAGCTCGAGCTAAAGGTCAGAAGCTAACGTTAGACACCTTTCACCCTAACTATGTATTCAAGCAGTTTATTCATGAAAAATATGCAACATGTGACTGAAACAGCTGTTTTCATTCAGTCCTGTTGTGCCACTTTGTTTTGCACTTTGTGACTGTATCTGTGAAAAGGCATTAGAAAGTGACTTACTCGCTTTATTACAAGAGTCACTTATAATGATATGTGAAAAATCTAACAGCCACAAATCCAGCCACGTGCAAGTCTGTTTGTCTTCAAAAGAAAGAAAAAAAGAGGAAAAAAGTGTAAATAATTGTAAACGTTTTTGTTTTTTTATCGGGAAAATGGGTAAAAAATGTGGAAAGTGTTTTGTTTTTTTTCTGTCCCTTTGTCGTCTGTTCAGTGCAATGGCCTTATTGAGCGACAAAGCCATGTACATGTAGATGTTTGCAGCACATTTTTACACATTTCTGATGGTTTGCAAAAATATCACCTGATCATAGAAAGACTAAGGTGTCCAAAATCCGAGTGAATGTTCTCTTTACTGTACATGTCGTCACTGTGGGCCAACATTGAGCCAACATTCCTGTGGGAGAAGATCCGTGTCAGTCCGTCAGGCCTGATGTTATCTGCGGAACAATGGGCCCCTGTCTGCGTACAGAGGGGGGTCTACAGGCGTGTTGGGGCGGACCAGGGAGGGGGGCGGGTGAGCAGGGGCAGGTGAGGGCTGAGGTGATGGTGGTGGGGCAGTGGGAGCTTTGGATACCACCCAGAAAGTGGCGACGAGAAGAGAAAACATCCCCAGGCGCGCTGTCACCCAGAGAAAATATGCAGCGTGTGGAGAGGCACTCCGGGATCTGAGGATCCCTCCTCCAAACAGACACTTACCTTCAGTATGGTTCAAGCAAAAACTACAGCCTGAACTGGCATTAAAGGGAGGGTATGTATGATTTTTACTAATGTATTTATTTATTTATTTTCCAAAATTGTTCCTGCCAGTTTTGCTCATTTTCAACAATCTTGGCTGTCCCACAGAAACTGTTGTATGTCTCTGATAACCACCTGCTCTGCACCGAAACACAGATCTACGTCTCTACTTTCATTTTAAAAACTATTTTATAATAGGTTTATCAGCTACTTTTTAATTGCCAAATGAACAACGGTATTTTTCATCAGAAACAGTTACACTTTGTAAAACAGTTCTTTTAGGCAACATTTCATAATATTTGAAAGTATTTAAAACTTCCCAAAAAGGAATTGCAACTTCCCACTTCATAAATGTAACTGTAAAAACATCTGAAAACAATAATATTATTAAAATATTATTTTAAAGCTACAAAGGCGCCATTTCTCATTTAGTTTTCTTTCTTTGTATTATGTTTTCAGGCATCTCTCTCCACAGACGTTTTGTTGGTGTGACACGTTTAGTTCCATTTTTCAATGAGTAATGGGACTGTATCTGCGTCACTTTATCTGTGTCCATGACTGTAAACCTACACTTACCTGCACCTGCTAATACTGACATTTTCATTATAGTCTAAAGTTTTGTAGTCAGTGTTTATAACAGGGGTTCTCAAACTTTAAATCAAAAGGTCCGAAAAATGTATTTTGCCATTGCACTAAAACTTTAAACATTTATAAAAATGTAAAATGCATTTATAAATATAATAATTTATTCATCAGAGTGCATTGTAACGTGCATTGTATATATATATATATAAGCGGCTGGCTAGCTCAAGTGGTAAGTCACCCGACTTGCACACAGGAGACCCCATCAGAAAGTCTGCTAGAAGATGTGAATGCAGCTCTGCAAGCAATTCCTACATCAACCATCACTGAAACCAATGAGCTGGTATACTGCACAGCAGCAGTGATCCTAGAGACGCTTGGCTATCATAAGAGCAACCATGAGATGAAATACCCACCATGGAAAAGAAGGCTGGAGGCTAACATCAAGGCAGCGCGGAGAGAAATGAGTCAATTGACAGAGGCCTTGAAAGGTGCTATGAAAAAGCAAGTACCCAAAAAGTACAGCCAGATGCCCATACCTGAAGCCTTGGAAACTGCCAAACAAAGGCTCCAAGCCTTGGCCAGCCGCCTAAAGAGGTACATGAGAGATAACGAAGCCAGACGAGTAAACCGGCTGTTCGCAACTCAACCGGCGAAAGTGTACGCTCAATGGCAGGGTCACACTAGCAGAGCAGACCCTCCAAGGCTGGAAACTGAACAGTACTGGAAAGGCATATGGGAGAAGGAGGCAGCACACAACAGTGATGCACAGTGGCTGGTGGCTCTGAGAGAGGACCACAGCAACCTCCCTGAACATAATTACCATCACAGTGACAGACATCCAAGAAAGAGTCTCAGGTATGAAAAACTGGACAGCACCAGGCTGTGACATGATACACGCCTACTGGCTAAAGAAACTCACGGCACTCCATGAGCGCTTGGCAGCACAAATGAACCAGATGCTGAGAGATGGGAATCACCCTGAATGGTTAACCAAAGGGCGCACAATCCTGATCCTGAAGGATCCCTCAAAGGGTACAGTCCCATCCAACTATCGGCCAATAACCTGCCTCTCCACAACGTGGAAGCTCATGTCCGGCACCATAGCGGCTAAGATAAGTGGACATAAGAATCAATACATGAGCACAGCTCAGAAGGGAATCGGTAAAGATACCAGAGGTGCCAAACACCAGCTCCTGGTAGACAGAACAGTCGCTCGAGACTGCAGAACCCGACACACTAACCTGAGCACTGCCTGGATTGATTACAAGAAAGCCTACGACTCAATGCCACATACTTGGATCATTGAATGCTTGGCACTATACAACATCAACAGGACTCTAAGAGCCTTCATTGCAAACTTGATGAGGTTGTGGAAAACCACCCTTGAGGCCAATGGCAAGCCACTTGCACAAGTCTCCATCAAATGTAGCATATACCAAGGAGACGCCCTGTCCCCACTGCTGTTCTGCATAGGTCTGAACCCCCTCAGCCAAATAATCAACAAGACTGGCTATGGATACCGACTCAGGAACGGGGCCACCATCAGTCACCTCCTCTACATGGATGACATCAAGCTGTACGCTAAGAATGAGCGAGACATCGACTCACTGATCCATACCACCCGGATATACAGTGCAGACATTGGGATGTCATTCGGACTAGAGAAGTGTGGTCGGATGGTGACTAAGAGAGGGAAGGTAGTCCACACAGAAGGGGTCTCACTCCCAGAAGGAACAATAGCAGACATTGAGGACAGTTACAAGTACCTCGGAATCCCACAAGCAAATGGCAACCTCGAAGAGGTGACAAGGAAAGCGGCTACGGCCAAATACCTCAAACGAGTAAGGCAGGTCCCTAAGAAGCCAGCTCAATGGCAAGAACAAGTCCCGGGCAATAAACAGCTACGCCCTGCCAGTAATCAGATACCCTGCAGGAATAATAATCTGGCCAAAGGATGAGATACAGAACACAGATGTTAAGACACGGAAGCTCCTAACCATGCATGGAGGGTTCCACCCAAAATCCAGCACCCTGAGACTGTACACTAGCCGTAAGGAAGGAGGCCGAGGACTAGTGAGCGTGAGAGCCACTATCCAGGATGAAACATCCAAGATCCACAAGTACATCAAGGACAAGGCTCCAACAGATGACGTGCTCAGTGAATGTCTCAGACAATGGGGAACAGAAGATGAGGTGCTGGAGGTCCCGTCATGGGAGGACAAGCCCCTACACGGCATGTACCACCGAAACATAACTGAAGTGGCGAATATCAAGAAATCCTACCAATGGCTGGACAGAGCTGGCCTGAAGGACAGCACAGAGGCACTCATCATGGCTGCACAGGAGCAGGCCTTGAGCACCAGAGCAATAGAGGCCCAGATCTATCACACCAGACAAGACCCCAGGTGTAGACTGTGCAAAGAGGCCAATGAGACAATCCAGCACATAACTGCAGGGTGTAAGATGCTGGCAGGGAAAGCTTACATGGAGCGCCATAACCAAGTGGCTGGCATAGTGTACAGGAACACGAGAAACTAGAGAAATACCAGGGGCTCAGAGAAGAGCTAGAGAAGGCTTGGAGAGTGAAGGCATCAGTGGTGCCCGTGGTCGTTGGGGCACTCGGGGCAGTGACCCCCAAACTGGAGGAGTGGCTCCAGCAGATCCCAGGAAATAATAATAATAATAATAATGCATCGGTTTTATATAGCGCTTTTCTGGACACTCAAAGACGCTTTACATTGCACTATTCATTCACTCCATACTTGATGGTGGTAAGCTACTATTGTAGCCACAGCTGCCCTGGGGTAGATTGACAGAAGCGAGGCTACCAGTATGCGCCATCGGCCCCTCCGACCACCACCAACCATTCACTCACTCACTACATTCGCTAGGCTTCCTGGTGTTACCAAACGGTCTCCCATCCAAGTACTAACCAGGCCCTTCCCTGCTTAGCTTCCAAGATCTGACGGGATTGGGCATAGCAAAGGCGGTATGGCACATACATCAGACATCTCGGTCCAGAAAAGTGCAGTTCTAGGAACAGCAAAGATACTGCGCAGAACCCTCAAGCTCCCAGGCCTCTGAGCTTGGAGGAAAAGAGACCGCCCGCGGAGGGTGAGGAAGAGTTTTTTTTAAAATATATATATATACAGTATATACATACTGCGCAGAACCCTCAAGCTCCCAGGCCTGTGGTAGAGGACCCGAGCTTGGGGGAAAAAATATTATTATATTATACTATTATATCATATATATATATATATATATATATATATATATATATATATATATATATACACATATATATATTCAAGATCAAGATTCAAGATTTTTTATTTGTCAAATCATGTGAATGATTTGAAATTAGATTTCTCTCATCCTTGATCGTGGTGCGGGGGGTGGGGGGTGGGAGGTAGGGCAGGGAGTTCAGCTTCCCGATGGCCTTGTGTATAAAACTGTTCTTCAGTCGACTGGACCTGGCCCGTAGATTCCGCAGTCTCCTCCCTGAAGGCATTACCTTGAAGAGACTGTGTGATGGGTGCGTAGGGTCCCTGGTGATTCTGACGGCTTTGCGGGTGAGACGGATGGAGTACATGTCCTTAATGGTGGGGAGAGGGGCTCCGCAGATCTTCTCCGCTGCTCTCACGATGCACTGGAGGCTCCTTCGGCAGGAGGCAGTGCTGGCGCCGTGCCACACAGTGATGGAGCTGGTCAGGATGCTTTTTTGTAGGCCAGTGATAGCTTAGGATGCTCTCTATAGGCCCTCTGTAGAAGAACCACACAGTGGACTGGAGCTCAGTCTGAGGTCCAAGGATGAGCTGTCAGGATGCTCTCTATAGTCCCTCTGTAGAAGTGCCACACAGTGATGAGCTGGTCAGGATGCTCTCTATAGTCCCTCTGTAGAAGTGCCACACAGTGATGGAGCTGGTCAGGATGCTCTCTATAGTCCCTCTGTAGAAGTGCCACACAGTGATAGAGCTGGTCAGGATGCTCTCTATAGTCCCTCTGTAGAAGTGCCACACACACAGTGATGAAGCTGGTCAGGATGCTCTCTATAGTCCCTCTGTAGAAGTGCCACACACACAGTGATGGAGCTGGTCAGGATGCTCTCTATATTCCCTCTGTAGAAGTGCCACACAGTGATGGAGCTGGTCAGGATGCTCTCTATATTCCCTCTGTAGAAGACCACACAGTGATGGAGCTGGTCAGGATGCTCTCTATATTCCCTCTGTAGAAGAACCACACAGTGATGGAGCTGGTCAGGATGCTCCTATAGTCCCTCTGTAGAAGTGCCACACAGTGATAGAGCTGGTCAGGATGCTCTCTATAGTCCCTCTGTAGAAGAGCCACACAGTGATAGAGCTGGTCAGGATGCTCTCTATAGTCCCTCTGTAGAAGAGCCACACAGTGATGGAGCTGGTCAGGATGCTCTCTATAGTCCCTCTGTAGAAGTGCCACACAGTGATGGAGCTGGTCAGGATGCTCTCTATAGTCCCTCTGTAGAAGAACCACACAGTGAAGGAGCTGGTCAGGATGCTCTCTATAGTCCCTCTGTAGAAGAACCACACAGTGATGGAGCTGGTCAGGATGCTCTCTATAGTCTCTCTGTAGAAGTTGCACATAACGGAGGCTGGGACTCTGGCTCTTCTTATCTTGCGGAGAAAGTAGAGACGCTGATTACTTTTCTTGACCAGTGATGTAGTATGCATGGTCCAGGAGAGGTTCTCTGTGATGTTCACACCCAGGAACTTAGTGCTGGTCACCCTGTCCACTGCAGCACCGTTGATTGTTAGAGGAGCATGCTGGAGCCGCGCTCTTCGAAAGTCCACAACAATCTCTTTTGTCTTCTCCACATTTAGAGAGAGATTGTTCTGTGTGCTCCACATGGCCAGACTGATCACCTCACTCCTGTAGTTTGACTCGTCTCTGTTGCTGATGAGACCCACCACTGTTGTGTCGTCTGCAAACTTGATGAAGAGGTTTGAGTCGTACTTTGGAGCGCAGTCATGGGTCAGCAGAGTGAACAGGAGGGGGCTCAGCACACAGCCTTGGGGAGCCTCAATGTTCAGTGTGATGGTTCTGGAGGACTTTCCGCCGACACGTACAGCCTGTGGTCTCCCCGTCACAAAGTCCAGCAGCCAGTTGCACAGTGATGTGTTGATCCCCAGGTGGAGCAGTTTGTGTATTAGCTGCTGTGGGATTATAGTGTTGAATGCTGAGCTAAAGTCTAAAAACAGCATTCTAATGTAAGAGTCCTCCTCCTCACCCTCCACGGGCGGTCTCTTTTTCCTCCAAGCTCAGGGTCCTCTACCAGAGGCCTGGGAGCTTGAGGGTTCTGTATGTATGTATGTATGTATATATATATGTATATATATATGTATATATATATATATATATATATATATATATATATATATATATATAAAAAAAAAACTCTTCCTCACCCTCCACGGGCGGTCTCTTTTTCCTCCAAGCTCGGGTCCTCTACCAGAGGCCTGGGAGCTTGAGGGTTCTGCGCAGTATCTTTGCTGTTCCTAGAACTGCACTTTTCTGGACCGAGATGTCTGATGTATTTCCTGGGATCTGCTGGAGCCACTCCTCCAGCTTGGGGGTCATATATATATATATATATATATACTGTATATATATACAGTATATACTGTATATACTGTATATATATATTACATCCAGAACCATTTTCTAACAGGCTCTCTGAAAAGTGAATGGTGACGTACCTTTGCCCTGATGAGCTGCTCTGCCTCCAGCTCCTCCTCCAGCTCCTCGATCCGCACCTGCAACACCCGACACACCCACATTTCATCAAAGAGTACTGTCTACAGGAGCTTTCACTTTGGCGTTCCAAAGTCACACAAATCAGATCGTCTATACTAAATCGATACTAAAGGTAGTACTGAAGCTCGATGTATCGATACTTTTGTGTGCACGTTTAGCACAGAGCAGCCCCTCCTCCTTCAGCTCCTTCCAACACTTTAAGGCTCTGAATTGACAAAAACACTGAATAAAGTTCTAAACCAATGGAAGTGTTGGATCTGATTACTGGTGCTGGAGAAGGTCGAATGGTGTGATTGTGGCTAATGTTAGCTTAGCGGCCCATTCATTCCTATGGCTTAGTTTAGCTTAGCTGCTTCAATTCGTTTACATGTATCAGTTAGTATGGGATATTAAGCCGTTTTTCTCTTAAAATGAGAATAAACAAAATGAAATTACTTCAAAGCCAAATGTTTCCTGTTTGTACTGGACTCATGGGTATTCTAAAGGTACATGTTGTGGTACATGCACTGTTCTGCTCCTAAATGCGACCGCAGTGACTGTTCACTGTATAAGGCAGAAACAGACAGTGTTTAGCATGACGCTCATGGGACAAATCCAGTCCGTAAATAGTTTGTATTGTAGATTATAGCCGAGCATAGTTGACTGTAGCAGCTGAAAATACAAGAAAAGATTCAAGAGAGAACACGTTTTATTACAAGAACATGGCCAAAGTGAATACACTAATATACTGTTGATTGTTGAAGTTTGACATTTTTGTATCATGACAACACTAGTCTGGACACCTTTAGTTGAATCTTTTTTTATTCATCTGATTACCAAGTTTCATTTTTAGTTCAGGGCAGTCTTTAAACATACAGATTGATTCGCTTGATTATTTTTTTCCGGTGGCCCTTTCCTGGTTAAATAAAGAACAAATAATGCGCTCGTTCACCAGCAGATGTCACCACAAAGTCCTAGTCCTAGCTGAGAACCGCTGCTGTGAAAGTGTCTCCAGAAAAGTGAATGTAAAGAGTCGAAAGAGCTGAAGTAGTGAATTAGTAAATGGTGTTTGTGGAGCTGCTCCTCCTCCTCATCACTCTCTGGCTCAGATGTGTCCTGTCTTGTCGGGTCATTATGAGAAACCCAGAGGAAGTGTTTGACAGCAGGGCCGCCCCGGGACATTCTCCGCTAACACACTTATTTTAGAGCATATAATAAGAGGGCTACGACTAGGGCTATTTGTATTGCTTGAACCATACTGACATATTTCAAAGTATTATTAAATCAATATTGATACTTATATTCTGACCACTTTTTTCAGTAACGAGTAAAAGCAGTAATCAATCAGTCAATGGTTTTGTATAGCCCAATATCACAACAGGAGTTGCCTCATAGGGCTGCACCGAACATTAAGGCAATAAAACATAGCAGTAAATAAGACAATGTAAAGTTCAGAATAAAGTTACTAATCCAAGTGTGACTTGGATTAGTAACTTTACCATTTAGTTGTTTTCCTTTGTAAAAATATATATTTGCTTCTTCTTGGAGTGACGTAACACGTGCGACATGTCATGTTTTCAGCCTGAGGACCATAAACAGGAGAGAGGCGTGTTTTCTCACTGGAAATACACTCACTATTGTGCGTCAAATAAAGATGACCATATTAAAGTTCGTTATACACTCTGCTGACAACAAAGTGTTATAGCTTCAAAACACTATGTCCACAGCACAGTGAAACTTAGTGAAAGTCCCACCAGGAGGTGGCAGCAGAGAGCTGATGCAGGAGGAGGCAGTTATTGTCACCATCATGATATGAGACGATATGAGCTAAGACACTGGTCGGAATTGTTATGGAGACGGCTTTGATTAGCCACAGCATGAGATAAACATGAGCGCCACACTGAACTGAATCAGACTCATCAATAGCAACTAATAATAGTGCCCTCTAGTGGCCGCCGTACGAAACTACGGTATAGCTTCATATGGACAAAAGACTAATCTCACCACAGGCGGCAGCTGCTGAATGTAACTAATAAAGTAACTGGTAATCTAGTATAGTTACCTTTAAAGTCCAGTAATCAGTAAAGTAACTTAGTTAATTTTTAAAGGAGTAATCTGATGACGTTTTCAAAGTAACACTGATGGCTGTCACTGGCCTTTTGAACACCATCTTCAAGACTAAACAACAGTGAACTCAGTCAGAACTAAACCCAAACACAAAACCAGGCACACCAGCTCCCTCACAGTCTTTGTCACTTAATATTAAGCACCTATTGCCAGATATTGGCCTACTACCACATAACCTCCCATAATTCTGTAGGTTTGGCTTCAGACGCCTCTCAGTGAAGCCCAGGACCAGGCCCACCTGCTTGGTGTGGTCATCTCTGCCCTAATCTGCAGTCACTAACCTTGAATGCAGGATCATTTTATTCAAGCAACAAACAAACCAATACATTTTTTCCATTATGTACATTATGTTTCACATAAATACATGGGATACATAATCAAACTTATTTTCATGCTTGAATTGCAGTAGGATGAAGTAGCACTGGTTTATTCCCATCCCATTACAGAAAAAATAAATAAAGGCAAATTCAAATTCCAGTTTACATTCCTGAGTCTTTCTTCTATATATATGTTTCACATTTTAAGTTCAATTACAGAAATAAATGAACTTTTTCATGATATTCTAATTATATGACGAGCACCTGTATACTACAAGATTGTTCAGTTTGAATCATTTAGTCTGCAAGAATAGTGAATTAGTATGTTCAGTATATCCTTCCTTGTGAATTACCCGTATTGCTCTTTTGTTTTGCAATATTACAAGAGGTTTTAGGGCATTTTTTAAATTGTTACCCAAAACTTCAACACAATAAGTGAGATATGGTTGTATCAGACAATACTTTTATAAACCATGTGAAGCCAGTTAACAGCCAAAGCACATCTTTGCAAAAGCGCATGTACAAAGCACTGTAGTTGCCCTGCACACATACATACGCGATGTAAACTGGGATCATTTCAGTTCTCCAATTGCCTGGTTCTAGACGACAAATATTTTAGTATAGGTATCGGAAAAAGTATCATTCAGGTATCGGTATCAAAAACCAAATATCGTTTAAGTACCCAGTCTTAGTCAGGGGTCTCTAACATGTTTTACCCCATGAGAAAGGCAGAGCTCCTTTTGCACTGAATATACTTGAGTGACTGCTCTCCTGGAAGGTTAATCGCCCAAATAGTATTTCAACAATCAGAAAACAATGCAAGTTTCTTCTTCATTCTTTATCATATTTACTGGTCTGCAAACAGCATTCTTTGTGTTGAAAACAAGAACAAACTGCATCTATAACATGACTTATCATGGATGGCTCTCCTGTAAATAAATGTCTGTCTCGTTTGAATATCGACGACAGAAGGAAGTGACGCATCAAGAGACTTTGTCAACAAGAGCCGCCCCTAAGTGTCCCAGTCATTCACAGAGTAGTCAGGGCAGCTATGGATCTGTAACGTGCCAGACATGCACCGCACAGATACTTTCAATTGTAAAAACAAAATAAGAGGAATGAAGACTCACGTGCCATCTCAGAGCGTCTGCAGACAGTACAGCCATGTTGAGCGCACTCACACTTACACTGACATGCAGCTCCCTCCGCTAAAGCCCCAGGGCCAGAGGCCCCACCCCCGTCTGTACCCAAGGTCCCGCCCCGTCAGGCTCCAGTTAGACCCCTCCCCACAAACTCTGCAGAACACTGAGTATCAGTATCCCTGATCCAGGAGAGACGCTGCAGAACACTAAGTATCAGTACAGTATCCCTGATCCAGGAGAGACTGCAGAACGCTAAGTATCAGTATCCTGATCCAGGAGAGACTGCAGAACACTAAGTATCAGTATCCCTGATCCAGGAGAGACCTGCAGAACACTAAGTATCAGTATCCCTGATCCAGGAGAGACTCTGCAGAACACTAAGTATTAGTATCCCTGATCCAGGAGAGACTCTGCAGAACACTAAGTATCAGTATCCCTGATCCAGGAGAGACTCTGCAGAACACTAAGTATCAGTATCCTATCCAGGAGAGACTCTGCAGAACACTAAGTATCAGTATCCCTGATCCAGGAGAGACTCTGCAGAACACACTAAGTATCAGTATCCCTGATCCAGGAGAGACTCTGCAGAACACTAAGTATCAGTATCCCTGATCCAGGAGAGACACTGCAGAACACTAAGTATCAGTATCCCTGATCCAGGAGAGACACTGCAGAACACTACACCACGTTCCAAATTATTATGCAAATTGTATTTCAGTGTCATAAAGGTAAAAAAAAAAAAGTTTTTCAATGAAACTCATGGATGGTATTGTGTCTCAGGCTCTTTGAATCACTGACATCAATCTCAGACGCCTGGGATGATTAGTTGTCACATAAGCCCAGTTAAGGGAAAAACTACTGAAAAAGGACGTTCCACATTATTAAGCAGACCATCATTTTCAAGCAATATGGGAAAGAAAAAGGATCTCTGCTGATGAAAAGAGTGAAATAGTTGAATGCCTTCGACTAGGTACGAAAACCTTCGATATTTCATGAAAGATGAAGCATAATCATCGTACTGTTAAGAGATGTGTGGCTGATTCAGAGCACACACAGGTTTGTGCAGATAAAGGCACAATGAGGACGGTTTCTGCCAGACAAATGCATCAGATTAGTAGAAAAGCTGCTACAAAGCAGCAAACAGGTATTTGAAGCTGCTGGTGCCTCTGGAGTCTCCCGCACATCAAGGTGTAGGACCCTCCAGAGGCTGCAGTTGTGCATAAACCTTCTATCCGGCCTCCCCTAAACTGTTCATTGAAGCTGATGAGCAGAAACAGCTGCAGTGGCTCAGAAATACATGAAGACTCATTTTCAAACAGTCTTATTCACTGATGAGTGCCGTGTAACCCTGGATGGTCAGATGGATGGAGTAGTGGATGTTTGGTGAATGGCCATGTCCCAACAAGGATGTGACGTCAGCAAGGAGGGGGCGGAGACATGTCATCACACATTTAAAGTTTTTTTTTTGAATCCATATCAGGCTATTCAAAGGAAAATGGATTCAAATCGATTAATTGATTAATTCAACTCAGTCCTGGGCACACAGATGTGAACCAGTAGCACGGCCTGTTGTCATGGCAACATTAGACAGACCAACATGGAGGCTCTGAGGGAAACTGGTCGCGGGTAGCACCGTTCCGTGACTAATTTTGTTAAACTTTCTATAGCTAGATATTCCTCCTGTGATAACGCAGGGTTGGGTACAAATAAAGAACCAGGCGGGTTTTCATAAGGTATATTTTAGAATTCTCGTATATTGAGGGCCTGACATTGATTGACAGGCCGTTAGCATCAGAGCTAATGGTGCGGTTACGATCAAACTTCACGCCCCACGAGGGCCCAGTCTACAGTGAAGATCCAAACAAAAGAATAAAAGACTTGTCATCATTCAGTGTCATTATCTATCCATCATTTCTCTAAAAAAGAGCAAACATTGCTAATCCTGCACGAATGGCTATAAGAATTACCATTGTCCTGAAGTGATTTAATAGGGACACAGAAGAGGGGCCGGAGGGAGCGGCGCAGGAGTATGAGGAAGGAGGAGGTAGAGGAGCTGACCAGTGCAGGACACCATGCTCTGAAACAGGGGCAACCCAGGAGGCGCTGCACCGTTTGAGAGGAGACTGAAGGCAGAACTACGGTTTCCCTGACCTCCAAAAACATGCTGCTCAGGTCGGCCCACAGCGGCTCAGGACTACCCCGACACCTGAATGTAATTTCAACGTACAAGTGTGCAATGACACTTACTTATATTTTAGTGAAATTAAGCCCAATATCAGAGACAGTGTCCAAACTAACACCATTAAACCAGATTTAAATTATTTTGCACTTATTATTACAAATGCTAATTACATTTTACAGGAGGGGGTCCCGAGTTGTTGGTTGAGTAATTTTGGGATCGCAGGCTGACTGAAGTTTACAAAAGATAAAGAACTGATAAACATCTAAGCGACCTGCTCTGATGCAGCTGAAATACTCATGTCATTTGTTTAATAATCCAATATGGAGCTGTTAGGTATTGTTATATACAGTGGGAACCAGATGTTTACATACACTTTATGAAAAGATACATTTGAATTTTGTTCTCACTGTCTGACATGAAACCAGAATTAGCTTTTAATTTTTTAGGTCAATTAGACTTTAAAAAAATATTTCTATTTGCTAAATTCCAGAAGAATGAGAGATACATTTTTCTACATGGTTTTATGTTACTTTTTATGTTTTTTTTTTAATGTTACAAAACCAAAAGTTTACATACATTTCATTAATATTTGGTAGCATTGCCTTTGAACTGTAGCCTGGCTAACGCCAGACTGCTGTGTGCGCTCGAATCTTTTCGAACTTCACAACAGTCTGGGGACCATGGCCGACATTTTTCCATGGATTTGGGCACCAATCACAGAACGAGGAGGGACGGTAAGACGATGACGCACTATTTGACATACGGAAGCTTGTAGTTTGTTTAGGGATAAAAAAAAAAAAATATTTACGGATCCAACATGACAGCAGCAGACGCCATGCCATCTTTCGATCAAGCTTTAGAACGTGTTCTAAATAGTTTAGCTCAAAGGTTTACAGCAGGTACGTCATACATCATCTGATACCATGATACGATTGGCTATGGCTACGTGCAGACGCATGAGAGACATTCGTATCGCCCAATAAACGGCTATGAACAATCGTAAACCACACCTCTCCTACGAGAAAATGAATTGGTGGTCCCCAGACTAAATATCACTTGTGATTTTAGTCTGGCGTTAGCCAGGCTATTTGAACTGTATCATTTGGGTCAAATGTTTGGATTTCCTTCCACAAGCTTCTCACAATAGTTTGCAGGAGTTTTGGTCCATTCCTTCAAACAGAACTGGTGTAACTGAGACACATTTGTAGGCCACCTTGCGTGCTTATGCCTTTTCAGCTCTGCCCATACATTTTCAACTGGATGGAGATCAGGACTTTGTGATGACCACTTCAAAACATTGACTTTGTTTTCCTTAAGCCACTTTGTAACCAGTTTGGCAGTTGCTTTGGATCATTGTCCATTTAGTTTATTTATTTATTTGTTTGAGCAGTTAACTTGCTCAAAGGGAGTGGGCTGAAGCCAAAGGCTTATTAGCGCCCACCCCAAAATAAAAATAATAACATTACATTTAATATTTACAAGGTAGCAAATCATAAACAAAGGAACATAGGGCAAAGTAACAATAAATGATGAACCAGAACAAAATAAAAACAACGGCAAAATAAAGAACAAAAGAATGTGCTACTTTTATGTTATAAAGGTGCATTAATACATATTATACTCTGAGATCTTGCTACTTCCCAGTTGTCATTACTATCCTCAATATAATTTAATTTGGGTTTAATTATCATTATTATAATATTTGTTTAATTGCGTTATTTGTGAAGTTTGGAAGAACCATCTGCACCCAAGCTTTAACTTCCTGGCTGATGTCTTGAGATGTTGCTCCAATATTTCCACATAGTGTTCTTTCTTCATGTATCTTCATCTATTGTGTGAAGTGCACCAGCCCCTCCCACAGCAAAACAACCCTACAGCATGATGCTGCCCCCCTTTCACAGTTGGGAGAATTTCGTCAGACCACAGGATATGTCTCCATAAATTAAAGTCTTTATCCCTTATTTTTGCAAACTCCAAACTGCCTTTTTGATGTTTCTTTTGGAGTCAGAGCTTCTTCCTGGCAGAGTTCCCTCTCAGTCCATGTCCGTACAGGACTTGTTTCACTCTGGATAATGACAAACTCTTACCAGGTTCAGCATCTTCACCAGGTCTTTTGCATTTGTTCTTGTGTTGATATTCACTTTTCAGACACAGCACGTTCATCTCTGGGACACAGAACCCGCCTTCTTTCTGATCTGTATGATGATTGGTCATTTCCATCTTGTTTTAACCAATGAACCTGAACCTTCAAGTGTCTTGAATTTGGACCCAAGGATGAACCAGACTTGTGCTTCCAAGGACATGACATCGCCATCTGGACTTTCCCAATTTTCCCCAAGGTATAGTAATCTTGGTGTACGTAAACTTTGGACTTTGTAAGTCTAAAAAAAAAATCTATCTCGCATTCTGCTGGCATTTGACAAATAGAAATAATTTTAAAAATTCTAATTGACCTAAAAAATGAAAAGTTAATTCTGGTTTCATGTCAGTGAGAAAAAAAATGCATGTGTATTTTTATATAGTCTATGTAAACATCTGTTCCCGCTGTAAAGCATGCACCATAGGAAGTGTATGAGTTGTTTAAGGGATGTGGGAAATAAACTTTGCACTGTAAACTTAGTTCTAAATGAAACATTAATGAACTAAATATTTAAAAAAACAGACTTACATGAAAGTTGCAGTTAAGCAAATAAATATAAGCATCAAAATGCTTACTTTGCTAATATTCTATTTCTTCTGCTGATAAATGTGTGTTGCACACACGAGTCATGAGATTTCCCTTTGCCTTTGAATGCAGCATCAGGGCAGAGTGTGGAGGGAGTGATCAGCTGAATTCTCAATCCTAATCTTTCCTGTTGACAAAAGTTGCTTTTGGCATCATTGCTACGTCTACGTATATGATCTCTAAAAACCATTACCGCAAACGCAATCTACAACAAAGGGGGCAAAATGGACTATGCATAAACATTTGCAACAAATTGTGAAACAACTGTAACCCATATTTTGGACCACACTGTATTCAAAACAATAAAATAAGTTTCATTGTTCAGTATATTGTTAAAGCAGATGTTTGTGGGGGAAAAAGACCTTTGAGTGTTGAACATCTGAGTTTAAAACTCTTTAATCAATGGTGAATTACTTGGTTATGTTACAGGGACAGTGTTGCTCCCAGAAAGTTGTAAAATGCTTAGAAACTCCCTTTGAAGACTTGGTAAGATAGAAATGAGTTTGGACCAGGACTATTTAAAAACACATTCCTTCTTTCATCATTTTCAAACAAAGAAATGAAATATAGGGCTTTTAACCACATTTATTTCAAACCACAAGCTCTGCCTATACTCCATGCTCCCGTGTGAACGGTGGTCATGGTTACGTATACTTCTCTCTGCAGGCCAGCAGAGATGACGACAGACTGGAATGCTCCCGTCTCAGCTCCTAATCAAAGTTTCTCCTTGTCGATGCCAACATGAAGTTATCTCTCATCCCTGCTTATGCACTCCCATGAAAACATCCGAAAGGTGTGCTAGTGTATAGTGTCTTCATTGACGTGTGATGGTTGCCTAGAAACGTGGGTACACAGGACATAATCTGTTAGTGCTGAGAGGAAAGTGAAGACCACGTGTAATTACAGGCTGCAGACAGACGACCCTAAGACCAGATTCACTAAGGTCTATGACTTAGACTTTGAAAGTGTAGAAAGTAGTGCGTGGCAGTAGCTCAAATGCAGAGGTCGGATGTTGTTTTGTCCTCGGACAAGTCACTGCAGAAAAAACTGACTGTTATGTCGCTGTAGCTTTATTTCATTAAAGACAAGACACACAGGTGAAAATATTTTAGTTAGTTTTCTCCATTAACGTCTTAGTCTTAATGACAGAGTATAAAAAAGACCAAACTTACCCTGTACGATGCTTATTTTATGATGTTTTGTCGTGAGTGGGAGATTTCCCGGAAGTACTAGCATCACTTCACAAAGCCGGCGTTTCCTCGGACATTCATTCACATATATTGACATATTTTATATCCACGTGTCCTGAAGGCCTGAGATGACGCTATAATCCAAATATGGTCATTTCCTTTCTGAGAGAACCAAAATACGTCAGAAATGTACTCGCGCACACGTTACAAGACTTTCAGGTAGGATTTCTCAAAATGAGGTTTTTGTTCCACTCATGCACCGACCTCACCATTTCAGGAGCTCCTACAGACTCCAAACTTTACAGGCTTGGACGTAACAATATTTTGAAGGTTTTTTTCAGACTTTTTAATATCTGATTCCTAGCCTGATTTATTGAGCTTTGAACACAAAAAAACAAGGCAAAATTTATGTTTTAACACTTTTTTTCACTTCTTCATGAATAACTTTTTCAAAAACTAAACAAGATCCAAAATCCCCTCTGAAAAAGTCTTAGTAACTAATCTGGAAACAAAATAAACCCATACTTTTAAACATTGGTCTATCCATTATTTAGATTTTGACAATTTTTATGCATAAAATGTCTTATTTTTATATGAAAACACAAAATTACACAAAATACATTTTCTTCTCATGTGTACGTCAGTGATCTACAGCAGAAGTCTCAAATGATATCACTAACATTATTTTTTCTTCTCTATTCACATGTAGTGTCTCGGCTTATAAGTCCTTGTATGTGTAAAAATTAGCCTAAATTATCTCTAATCTCAGCGAGAAAATCGAAATAATGGTCAGATTCAGGTTTAAATGTATGTTGATTTTTTTGTTGAAATGGTAAATACAAAGATGTATTTGCAAAAGTGCAGACAAACCAACGACTGTCTGACACTATTTGTACCTCAGCTACATACTGTTTACATAAAAAGCCATTAGCGGCATAAGAAGGATCAATGCATGACTTCACATTTGTTTTACATTGACCTATGTGTCACGTGGACTGCACCACTACAGCTGCACTCAGTCCGTGTTAAAGGGATATTTCAGGAACGCCAGACTAACCATATAAATGTCTGTGTCGATAGAATCATTTTAACCATTTTGCATTTAAAATGCATATATATATTATATATTATATTTGAGCAGCATCAGCTTCGTGGCTGTAAGCTAACACAGCGGCGGAGTGATCTGCAAGAAAATATTCCCTCAAAATGCAGTAATTCATGTGATACAAGGTCAGTTATATTTAAAAAAATATTCTATTAACAGAGACATTTATATGGTTAGTCTGGTGTTATAAGTGATTTACCTCAGGTGCACTGTGGAGTGGGTCAGACTGTTTTTAATGCAGGCTAACTGATACCATAGACATGCGTTAGCCTAGCATTAGCCTAGCGCCACTAGACTCTTCAAATATAAGAACTGCATGAATTTAAAAAAAAATATCTCCAGACATCAACAACACTGGATAACCAGTGTCAAAATCCTGAAATATCCCTTTAAGAAGAAAGCAGGTTATTAAATTGTTCTCCAATTGCTGTTTAGATAATCCAGTTGTAATCAGAGTTAAGATTTTTCCTCGTGCACTTAAATGACGAGGCGGTGTTCACAAGGTTAGGTGGCGGTGGTTACCTGCTGCTCTCGGCTCTTCCTCTGCAGACCCTGGTTCAGACCCTGGTTCAGACCCTGGTTCAGAGCCTGGTTCAGAGCCTCCTCAGCCTCCAGTCTGGATGTGGTGTCAGTCATCTCAAGATCTTTCCTAAGGACAGATCACAGACATGCAGGGCATGTTTAGCATGGTTTAGGCATGGAGTTTGGCATACACCAAAGAAGAAGAAGACCAAAAAACAACAAATAAGAACACAGATGAGCAACAAAGAACACCAACAAAGAAAAATGTCAAAAGAGAAAAAGACCACGGAAGAACAGAGAAGAACAACAGATCAATAAGGCCAAAGAAGAAAAGAACAAAAAAACGGATCCCTAAACTCCCTAAACCTCCATGAACACGATGCACTCGTGAGGTACTGACCCTGGTCTTAAACATATATTGAAATAAGGGGGTAAAGTACAAGCCTTGGGGGACCCCTACAGGTGAATTGTTGAGATTCCCCATAGGAGATATGTCCTCTGCACTGGATCCATCCTTCAAATCCCCTGGGGATGAGCAGCGCAGCACCCTGTTCTGCACTAATATGATAAAAGGAGTTTACAATGGAACCTGAAATTGACCCGAATGTGAACTCCTCTGACAGATGAGATCTTCTGAATGTGCAATTTTCCGCAGTCCATCAGCGGAGCACCCAGGTGAGAACACTGAGCCTTATTGCTGTCAGTGAAACAAATGTATCTGCCAACAGAAACATGTTCAGACCTCCTCGGTGCCATGTTCACGCTAGTATGATGATACCACTAGTGCTGACTGCTCCTCGATCCCTCTACCAGACATTCTCTAACACTTCAACTGTCCTGCTGTCAGGACCTACCATTTACCAACAATGGCATCTATGACAATTAGTTCTTCAATATAATATATCGATTTCCTTTGAATAGCCTGATATTGATTAAAAAAAAAAAAAAACTTGTGTCTTTTTCCTATAATAATGCCATGGGATTTTTGTTTTGGTCAGGTCATGTTAAATACAAAGTACATGATTAATGTAACTGCATTTGGTTCAATTTTTAATGTAAATATTCATATTTTTACTAATTTACCAAGTTAGTTAGTTTCTATTATTTGCAGAATTAGTTCTTCTGAGAATATCTTCCATATCCAAGTAAAATTGGTACTGCGTGATGTCCTTCAATGAATTGAAAATCAATCAAATTGTACTGGGCCCTTGTAAAGTAAATCGAATCAAATCGTTTTTCCGACTCGATACCCAGCCCTAATGACAATGGAAATAGGAGTCTGCTTCCCAAGTTTCCAATAACTCCTTTATCCCTCTTCTAAGCAGACGTGGTCAGTGTACTACTTGATTCCATTTCATTTATTTTCATTTATTTATTTATCAGGACAATTACATTAAGCTCGTGAGCAAAGATTCCATGACTTGAGAGAGAGTACAGATTGTACTCCAGCATGAGTTTCTCAAGTTAAATTGACTCTGTGCATCGAGCTAACGGTAACTACGCTGTCCAAGAAGTGACAACAACCAAGAAACTTTCTTTAACTACAAAGGGCAGGGGAAAAAAACACTTTCCAAATTTTCCCCACATTTTTCCCCTTTTTCAAATATTTTTTAAATTGTGTCCAGTATTTCCCTAAAAATGTCCCAATGTTTACACTGTTTGTAGTTTTTCCAATTCTTCCCCAGTTTTATATGTATTTTATTTTTTGGTACCTTTTTTTCTATTTTTTTTTTTTTATACCAGTAGAACCTAAACTTTTTCCGATACCATACTGGTGTCGTTTAGGGGTACCCTGTACCTTTTCCCCGCCAAACAGATGCAGTGATCATCTCTTCGCTCACACGGCTGTGGACGCATAGAGACATGTCAGGATGGGAGCCTGCAGGGGACACACTTCAAAGTGTTGGACCATGATGTAGATGCATATCATAGCCTCTAAATGCACATAGCCCTGGGACAGCAGTATCATATCTCCCATCAGCAGCGTTTGAAGTTTATACATGTCAGAAATGTGACTTCCCACCTTCTCTGTGAACTATTGTTAAAGTTAGGGCCGGCTTCATGTCCCGCATAAAACTTGGCACAGACCTCTGAGGTTGAACTTGCACCAGTTATTTTTCTCTGACTAAGGATGAAATGGTTCTGATTAGCATTGGAAGCGGACTTCAGAAAGGGAAGGTTGACACGGGGTTGACAAATTGAGTATAATGTGCACATGTGTATTCAGCACAGCTGGAGTCAGTCAAATTGAAAGAGCTGAGATGAAGGCTTTAGTATTACAGGCCCGCAGAGGTGGGGAGAGAAGCCAAAAGATTTCCCTCTTACAGTACGCCACATTACGTTTACTCAAGTAGATGTAAAAGTGGAAAGTGGAAGGCTGAATGCCCTCACGATTGAGTGGAAAGTAAAATATGTGGGTCTTCTATCAAATTCTTGTTGCTGAAATATTAATCTCTGGCACGCTTTATTTAGGTGAATGGTATTCTTAAAAGCTTTTGATCAGTTTATCCAATTTACAGGGAAAACATTCCGTGACATTCCGTGACAAATACTTTGTTTCCTAATACTTTCAATTATAGAGAACATGTAAAATAAAATTGAAGTACATTAAGGGAATGTATTAAAAACCACCACCCAATCTACCATCTGATGGGACTTTACATCTTTGGCCCTTTGAAGAAGAGAATTGGATGATTCTCGAAACGTCGTAGAACTATGTATGAAAAATGTCCAGTTAAATTTATTTAACTTCTGTGTGATTACTTAAAGGTCCTATATCATGCAAAATCGACTTTTTGGAGCTTTTAGCCATGTTGTTATGCTATTTCCTTATCAAAAACACCCCCAGAGCGTTTTTTGGCTTCATTCACGCAGTTCTAAGTAATCCTCCTGAATCCTGCTCTCTGAGCAGCTGCTCTGCTGGTAAACCACTGAGCTGTTCAGTTGTGTCGTCACAAAGGAACGGAAGTGCTCTACGTCTGTAATGTAATGCCTTACGGCCTGGTTTTAATTTATAAAACAGCTTTTTCATTTTTGCTGTTGTAAGAGAGCAATAAAGAAAAAAAAAAAAAAAAAGAACTCTCCGATACGTCTGTGCTGTCCCACGAGGCTAAACAAACGCACCCACGGCCGGAGGATCCATGGATCGGAGCAGAAGTGTTGTTTTTGAAGACGGAGCTCTTTCTAACCTACTCTGGACACGCCTGTTCTTTTATCTTACCCAACGATAATGTCACAGATGCACGTTTGGCTACGAGAGGAACAGGACTATTCAACCTTCCTAAAGAAGAGTGCACTCGCCAGAAGTTAGAATTTCTTTCCGGGATTCAGCGACTTTATCAACCAACCTGATGGATGCTTGGTGAACCTTGGCCAGAATCAAAGTGGATTCACTTTTATAACCAACGCATTCTCATAACCCGATGTGGAGGCCAGGCTGAGCGGTGAGTCAGTCAAAACGCGTGTTAGCATGTGTGTTAGCGCGTGTGTTAGCGTGTGTGTTAGCGTGTGTGTTAGCGTGTGTGTTAGCATGTGTGTTAGCGTGTGTGTTAGCGTGTGTGTTAGCCATTTATGAAACTGTGTTGCACATGTCAACTCCTTATAACTGCATTATGTGAAGTAACTTCACTTTTTGCAGCGATATTTATATTTATAATACTGTGAATGTGGAATGAGCGGAGAGAGGGGCGGAGTTAACTGAATCGAAGCGTCTTGTCTTCCGGGTAGGGAAAATACCCCCCAAAATACTTATATTTCTCTCAAAAATGAGTACTCCATAGTGATAGAGGTACAATATATCATATAAATGCCTATACTTTACTTTGGAATGGCTAAAATAGCATGATACAGATCCTTTAAAAAAACCACTTCACTTCAATAATTCATACAAATGTATGGGTAAAAGATATTCTTAATGTTTGAACTAGGGATGTACGATAATATTGGCCGCCGGGGTGCTTGAGCTGAGATTGCCAAAGCACCCCCAAAGATTTTGGTCACTAAATCAAAAGGAGCACTAGTTATCTCTAGAAACATTCCTTTAACGTTTAACATGAAAAGGAGTGAGAAGGACAGGTTTAATGACTAAAGGACGAGGCTTCGTCCGAGGCCCAGTGTGAATTTTAATGCGGCCGTGCGTCAGAGCTCATGCTTGGCGACAGCAGGAGTCGGGCTGATCCTGACTCCAGGGTCATTATTACAGTCGTTCACTAAATTTGATCAATAAGCTGAAGCTAGACTGATGTTATAAAGTCAGACACAGAAATCAGAGGTTATTATTGTGCACTTTTGATACAGCGACGTGAGCACAGCTGAACAAGAACAGAGCGAGTCCTCCAGCAACGAGACAGAGTCAGGACGAGGAAATTACGCACAACAGCGGAAAAAAGTTCACTTAAGTCATGAGCGTGTTGCCCTCCTCTCAAGTTGTGGGCATCCGTCTGATAATCAGCTCAACTTTAACATTAAGTGGTGTGATAGAGTTGGAGATAGAGGCGGCTCTAGGATGCAGAGTGTGAGGGGAGATCAGAGCCACACATTCACGAGGACCTGCTCCTCTGGCCACACGTCCTCCCGGGATTGACATAAAACCGCCTCACGGAGGCTCCTCGGTGTGCGCTGGAGTTAAAGGCAGGTCCTTCTCTTCCAACACACAGCACTTCTATGGCTCCTGACGCCTTTGCAGCCCAAACACCGCTGTTCTGTTCGCTCAGATGCAGTTGTGAGCAGAAAATTACACATTTGAGGGTGCGTGCGTGTTTATGATGTGTGTTATGTTTTTTAATGGCCCAAAAAGTTGGGACAAATGTCTGAAGCCGCTGCAGCAGCACCGGCGGCTTCTGCTTATCAAGAGTGCTGACGTCTCCCTGCTTGCTGCTGCTGCTTGCCTCTTTATCCACTTTTTAATCTTTTTTTTTTGGCACATGTCTTGGATATGATTTTATTCTCTTCTTTTAAGTGAACCAAGACTTTTAAATAATTTTAAAAAACAACAACTTTTTTTACAACTCATCTGACGAACCAGCGACGACAATCTTGTCAACATGGTTGAGGGAGTAACACAAACATCTCCTTGCGAAAGCTGTCGGATGTATCTCAACTCTAGCCTGGCTAACGCCAGACTAAAATCACAAGTGATATTTAGTCTGGGGACCACCAATTCATTTTCTCGTAGGAGAGGTGTGGTTTACGATTGTTCATAGCGGTTTATTGGGCGCTACGAATGTCTCTCATGCGTCTGCACGTAGCCATAGCCAATCGTATCATGGTATCAGATGACGTATGACGTACCTGCTGTAAACTTTTGAGCTAAACTATTTAGAACACGTTCTAAAGCTTGATCGAAAGATGGCGTCGCGTCTGCTGCTGTCATGTTGGATCTGTAAATATTTTATTTTTTTTTTATCCCTAAACAAACTACAAGCTTTATGTCAAATAGCGCGTCATCGTCTTACCGTCCCTCCTTGTTCTGTGATTGGTCCCCAAATCCATGGAAAAATGTCGGCCATGGTCCCCAGGCTGTTGTGAAGTTCGAAAAGATTCGAGCGCACACAGCAGTCTGGCGTTAGCCAGGCTATCTCAACTCAACTTATATAGCGCTTTTCCACCTACAGGCACTCAAAGCACTTTACAGCAAGGATCCACTCACCCATTCATACACCAATGTACGCAGACACTGGAGGCAAGGTGGGTGAAGTGTCTTGCCCAAGGACACAACAACAGCATGCACCTTCAGGAGGCAGGATTCGAACCCCTGACCTTCTATCATGAGACAACCCGCTCTACCATCTGCGCCACCATCACCTCCTCCATCAACAAGAAATTTGCCTACTACGGAACAAGATTTTTGCCTTAGAGACGGAAAAAGGACTTAACTAGACTGCGGAACTGCGGGAATCCAATGCAGAAATTGCATAAACCGTTTATTCATAAATGCATACATTTGCATAAATTGGTAAATTTCATAAACAGTTTAAATTGCGCAAACGGTTATGTTGCATAAACTTTAGATTGCATAAACTGGTTACATTGCAAAAAACGGTAAAATGCATGAATTGGTTAATTTGCATAAATTATATAAACTGCATTAAATTTCATGAATCCTAAATGGCATAAATTGTTATGTTGCATAAACTGGTTAAAATGCGTAAACTGGTTAAATTCCATAAAGTGGTTAATTTGCATAAATTGTTTATATTGCATAAACTTTCTAAATTCCATAAACTGGTCAAACTGTTGAAATCGCCTAAATGCTGAAATTGCAGAAGCTGCACAAATGGCTGAAAGACATGGAGAGCCAGAAATCCTATTAAAATGCATTGGCTGGATTCGCCATACACACTAATGGGCCAGAGACCACATACACACCAATGCAAAAATGTCAAGTTCCCGTAGAAAAAAACTGGAAAACTGCAGAAGGCCAATTTTTTCTCAAAACCCACAAGTTGCGGAAGCTGAACATGCACAAACTTCAGAAATTGCGGGAAAAAATGCGGAAAAGCATGAATTTGCGGGAGCCCCATTATGCGTCAATGGGAAAAATCGGCCGAATATCGGCTGATTGCGGAAAAAACGTAAATTGTCCCAAAAGTAATAGCAGGATTCTCCTCAACATGCATAACTTGCAGAAATTGCACAAAGCATGAAAGTGTGTAAACTCCAAACTTCAGAAATAGAGACTTAATCTGCCTTTGGTCTCTACTGTGAATATGAATCAAAGGCAGTTTCAGAAATACATGACATTGGCTGATATAAGCGATGTTGGGGCATTTTTATTTGTTTTACTATATTAATTTAATCTTTATACAGGTTTGTCCTTTGAGACCATAGTTTGAGATGATATGATGTCTAATTAGTCAGAGAGACTCAAACACATCAACCATATGGGCTCATAGGCTGCAGTTACATCGGCATCTTTTACTCTTTTTTGTAAAAATAATAAATTAAATGTTTTGAAAGCATAAAGAAAAAAGACAGGAAAAAAACAACAACAAATGTTCGTACAGTGCAGCATTTGTTGTTGTTTGTTCTCACATATGAACAAGCTTAAATTGAGTAAAATACAGCCTGAATAAGAGCCGTAAAGATCTGGATAATGTTTTTAATCGCGTTTCATCGTCGACTGTTTTTACTTTGTACTTTAGTACATTTTTGATGAAGTGCTTTTGTACTTTTACTTAAGTAAACTAGTTGCAGCTGTACTTTTACTTTTACCGGAGTAATTTTTTACCTGAGTATCTGTACTGAAATTGAGGACTTTCGACACCTCTGCCAAAACTTAACAGACAACTTGGTGCTAGGCCAAAGCAAAGACAACCTGCTCGTAAAGATGCACCTGGATTAAAGTTAACAAACAGATTTTTCCTCTCAGAGGATGAGTATAATGAACAGAGAAAGTCAGAGAGAAACAAAGCTGGAGAGAAAAACTGTGCCAAGTGTCAAGGCCAGAGATATCCTGGTGCTTGGAGACGGAGCCATATCTAATACAGTGGGGAAAAAGTATTTAGTCAGCCAACAATTGTGCAAGTTCTCCCACTTAAAAAGATGAGAGAGGCCTGTAATTTTCATCATAGGTATACCTCAACTATGAGAGAGAAAATGAGAAAAATCCAGAAAATCACATTGTCTGATTTTTAATGAATTCATTTGCAAATTATGGTGGAAAATAAGTATTTGGTCAATAACAAACAAGCAAGATTTGTGTCTCTCACAGACCTGTAACTTCTTCTTTAAGAGGCTCCTCTGTCCTCCACTCGTTACCTGTATTAATGGCCCCTGTTTGAACTTGTTATCAGTATAAAAGACACCTGTCCACAACCTCAAACAGTCACACTCCAAACTCCACTATGGTCAAGACCAAAGAGCTGTCCAAAGACACCAGAAACAAAACTGTAGACCTGCACCAGGCTGGGAGGACTGAATCTGCAATTGGTGTAAGCAGCTTGGTGTGAAGAAATCAACTGTGGAAGCAATTATTAGAATATAGCCGCAAAGCGGCGATTATCGGCCCTCGCCGACCGCCCTGCCCAAAGCAAGGGGGAGCTTCGCGCCCTTTTGTCTCCCGCAATCTAAAATTATGGTATTGCTACTGCCTTTATGTTTGTTTTGAACTTTTTCCACTAGGGTCTTAGCTAACGCACACTCCGCGCTCAATTTTGACATTATACAGAGAAAAATTAGTATGAATTTGTATCACACTATATCTGCAAACTGAAGCATATTTTTACATTTTACTTAGGGTTGCGGCTGTGCCGCAGAACATCCACAAAGGTTATCCAAGTACTTTGGATAACCTTTGGTTCCTCACTTCTCGCTGAATTATGGAGTTTAACATTTTTCCATCAGAATAAAATGGGACGTTCTGATCATCGCTACGGCAACACCGTGAAAAATATGGCAGAGGTGTGATTGACTTTTCTGATCGGAACGACCAAATAGAATTTTGTGCCAAATTATTTTAATTTTCGTAAAACTAAAATTTGTACTCTCCATATAATTCCTATAGGGGGCGCTATTGCGCCCATTTTGAATTTTACCAAATGAAAGTGTTTAGGACTGAGACTTTAACAACTGATGACAAAATGAACGAAATGGGGCTTCATATGTGCGAATGGGAGCCATTTTTGTTCATACAGTTTGCGGCTTCACCGCATAAAAAATGTAAAACTTAGAAAAGTAATTTGGATAACTTTTAAAGTTCTACTTCTCAAGATTGTTTTCCACCCAAAATTTGCTCATTCTGATAAACGCTCTAGGAGGAGATAGATTTTGTATGAAGTGAAAAATAAAGGCAGATTCCCGCTTCGTGGGCTGTCATTCAAAATGGCCGACACCCAATATGGCGGACGGCGTTGCCATAATAATATTTTTTGCTCAACATGTCATGATGCACGTCTGTACCGATTTTTATGATTCTATGACAAACTTCATTTTTGCCCGCGTCCTATCTCGCAATGTTAAAAAAAAGCTGAGGTGGCGCTGTCGCGCCAGTATTTTGAAATTTAAAATTTGGAAATAGTCAAAAGTTGTGTCGGATCGGGCACTTCGTGCACTCTTCACTCTTCTTGTCGTGCATGACAAGAAGAGTGCGTTAGTGAGTGTTTGAGAGGAGGCAAGCGCTTCGTGCTCTTTTGTGTGCTCTATACGAAGAGCCCCTTCGCCAGCCCTGATGGCGCTCGGGCCTAAAAAATGGAAGACATACAAGACCACTGATAATCTCCCTCGATCTGGGGCTCCACTCAAGATCTCACCCCGTGGGGTCAAAATGATCACAAGAACGGTGAGCAAAAATCCCAGAACCACACGAGGGGACCTAGTGAATGACCTGCAGAGAGCTGGGACCAAAGTAACAAAGGCTACCGTCAGTAACACACTACGCCACCAGGGACTCAATTCCTGCAGTGCCAGACGTGTCCCCCTGCTTAAGCCAGTACATGTCCCGGCCCGTCTGAAGTTTGCTAGAGAGCATCTGGATGATCCAGAAGAGGACTGGGAGAATGTCATGTGGTCAGATCAAACCAAAATGGAACTTTTTGGTAAAAACTCAACTTGTCGTGTTTGGAGGAGAAAGAACACCATACCTACTGAGAAACATGGGGGTGGAAACATCATGCTTTGGGGCTGTTTTTCTGCAAAGGGACCAGGACGACTGATCCGTGTAAAGGAAAGAATGAATGGGATCATGTATTGTGAGATTTTGAGTGAAAACCTCCTTCCATCAGCAAGGGCATTGAAAATTAAACGTGGCTGGGTCTTTCAGCATCACAATGATCCTAAACACACCGCCCGGGCAATGAAGGAGTTGAAAGTCCGTGTTGCCCAGCACCTGCTCATCACGGCTCTAGAGGAGATCTGCATGGAGGAATGGGCCAAAATACCAGCAACAGTGTGTGTAAACCTTGTGAAGACTTACAGAAAACGTTTGACCTCTGTCATTGCCAACAAAGGGTATATAACAAAGTATTGAGATGAACTTTTGTTATTGACCAAATACTTATTTTCCACCATAATTTGCAAATAAATTCATTAAAAATCAATGTGATTTTCTGGATTTTTTTTTTCTCATTTTGTCTCTCATAGTTGAGGTATACCTATGATGAAAATTACAGGCATCTCTCACCTTTTTAAGTGGGAGAACTTGCACAATTGTTGGCTGACTAAATACTTTTTTTCCCTACTGTAAACATGGACAGAATTGTTACAAGCAGCTATCCGAGCGCCACAGTTTCACAGTCTCTCATTATACAGTAAATGTTCTAAACAAGGAAATTACAAATAACCCTGGGATAAATAAACTTGTTCTACATGTTGGAGCTGTTGACATAAGAAACAAAGAGTCTGAAGCCCTGAAAGAAAAGTTTTATAAACCTTTTGAGAGACTTGATTGTCTGGATAAAAAGGCAATAAACATTTTCATCAGTGGACCTATCCCAAACATCGACAGGAGAATAAACAAATTCTCCCGGCAGGAGCATGAGAAGAGCTCCTGCCTTGCCAGCAAAGGCTTCGCCTGCATCCCCAATAAAAGATTCAGTCGAAGCTACATTATCTGCACCTACAGTAATGGACCGCAGTTAAGGATTCAGCCACAGTTAAGGATTCAGCCACAGCAGCACCATCCGCATCTCCGGAAAACATTTCAAGCCTAGCAGCAGCACCACCTGCATCTGCATCTCCGGGGAAAAGCTCAGCTTCAGCACCACCTGCATCTGCATCTATAGTAAATGATTCAGCCGAAGGAGCACTTTCATCAACTCCACCACAGGCCTTGAGCCCGACTGCTACATCTACATGTACGCCCTGAAACGTTCCCATCTCCAAAGTTACCTATGGGATTTCCCATATATATATATATATATATATATATATATATATATAATGTAAATATGACAAATCTGAGACCGAGTTCACTCGGAAAATTAATTTTCTGTTAAAAGTATTATCAGTCGAACTTGTGATTCTTGCAACATTAGTGGGCGCCCCTTTACCATAACAGCCTCTGTCAGGCTCCAAGGCCTATCAAGATGCTGAGCAGATGCATGAATATTGCACAGGTGAGTGTAATTCCGTGGGCTGACCGTTTGAGCTTCTCTAGCCCATTTCTGAGCTCCATGGCTCCTGGTCCGTTCTCCACAACTCTGCCTGGGTCCCTCTGGGTCTTCTCCAGCTCAGAATGCAGCTGACGCTCCTCATCCAGCTGGTGCTCCAACTACAACACAATTAAATCAATAAAGCTGGATTACTCTGTAAACTAGGCTTATTTGGTCAAGTCTGGCTTATTTTGTTGTCTTTTCGGTTTCATAAACCAGGCTCACTCTGAGTCTGGCTCAGTTACTGGTCCAGACCAGGCTAAGGGTAGACTGAGCACAAGCTATGTTTCTTCTTTGTGGAATCTAACACCAATGTAAATGACACAAGCAGGGTATTAGCGCCATCATCTGGCCAAAATGTATGTTGGCCTTAAAAATGTGAAAAAGAAAACATTACATCACAAAATCAATTATAAATATACACCAACATTGTCTTTGTCTCTCATCTGTGAAATACAAAGTTGTATGACATATTAATGACATCATGTGTCATCAAAAAGCGTGTCCAATAAAAAGAACCTTAGCCCACAGGACCCGCCCTCATGACCTGTGTCCTGTGTAAAGTGCTTAAATTCATAGGCACCGATTTATGTTCTTCCCAGTGGGTGCCCAGTCCAAAAAAAAAAAAGTCAAGGCTGGGATCGATCTTGAGGTTTCGTGGTTGGGAGCCCTGCGCTCTACCTATGGAGCTAACGTAGCGGATCAAAGCTGGCGGCCTGTGAAGTATGCTGCGTGTTCACGCTTGGCCATGATTTCTCAGTGAACTCTGTGATCGTCAGTGTGGTCTGCTTATGTACGCGGCAAGTGCTAATTAGTTGAACCTGTCTTGAATTAGTGAGATTAGCCAAGCTCGGTGTCCCTTTGGTGAAACCCAATAATCGCAGCTTGAATTGTTGTGCCTAACATAAGCCAGGCTTTGGAGCCTAAGCCTAGCTTTACTGAGCGAGTTTTATGAAACAGCCCTTTGATGTCGAAATGATAATCCATGTTATCTCCTCTTGTATATATTATTGTAATTCTGTTTGTATTTGTTTTAATAAGGCCATCACTGCATTTATCTTCATCGGCTTGCAGTCAAATTTTCCCTTAGTTCTTACTTTCTTGACGTTGCATGGAGACGCCCCCACTATATTGCTGATGTACTGTGTCGCTGTCCCTGCTCCTCATGCCCTTTGGTCTTCAGGTCCCAAAGACTCGTTTTAATACCCGGGGGACAAGTGTCCTCCAGGCTGTGGCCCCTGTCCCTCCAGAGAGTGGTCTGGGCGTAACAGTGCACATGTATCCCAGAGCTGAGCGTCCTCAGCCTCGCGGTGAGCGGTGCTTATTCACACTGCAGAGAGCGGACAGCCCAGAGCCCACAGCACTGATCTAAAGAAGCAAAAGTTGACTGAGTACGTTTGTCTTCCCCTTTGATTTTGTTGATTTGTTCAGTCTTTTGCAAAACTAAAAATGAACGTCTCTAATCCTCCTCACAACCTGCCAGATAATAAAGCTCTTCTTTTTCTAATGTTTAAAACATGCACGAGGAACATGTAGTTGCGATGCACACGTCCTTATGCCTCAATAAATGAACATTTTCCATATATTTTGTCTGAAATCCGCTTCACTGTGCGAGCTACAGGTACACCTATTCTAAACGTGTGCGGTGTGTAAGAGCCCTTAGCCTCGCTTTACTTAGTCAGTTTTATGAAACAGCCCTCAGGTCTGTTTTCCACCATAGAACAACATAACATGGAGCTGTTTTGAACATGCGCTCCTTTGAAACGAATAATAAATGTGGTTATAAAAAGTCTGCTCGAGGCCAAAACTGCCTCTGATTGACTTTACGACTCCAAGTGCTACTTCTGTGCCGGTGATCCATCATTCTCAGGTTGACATCAATAAACCACAGAGAAGTGTATAATGCCCCCCTCCTGGAACCGCCACCTTAACATGGTGGAGGGTTTGATCACCCGAATGATCCTGGAGCTCTGTTGTCGGGGGCTTGGTGACCCTGGTAGGGTCTCCCATGGCAAACAGGTCCTAGGTGACGGGTCAGACAAAGAGCGGTTCAGAAGCCCCTTATGAGAGACCAACAGGCCCGGTTAGAACCATGAGGCCGTCCTTCTGTGGACCCACCACCTGCAGGAGGAGCCATAGGGGCTGGTGTAGCTCCAACAGCTGCCCCCACGACCCGGCAACGGACAAGTGGAAGAAAATGGATGGATGGATGGAAGTGTATAAGGCCAGTCTGACAGTTTAATCGCAATTGTCTTGAAATGAGAATAAGTGGTCGCAATGAATTACTCAATATCCAAGTAACTTGTTTACCTGAATAACTGAATAAATCCTTTCCGTAGTCCCTCTGGGGGTAATACAAGTATTAATGGGATGATTGGGGGGGGGGGGGGGGGTGTCTCTGGCCAGAAAACCACAATTGCAACTGGTTTAGATTTAGATTTTGAAGGCAGTTTTTTTTTTAGACAGAAGTAGGCCATCTTGTTTTTAGTGCATGGAGAAAATGGGCCACTAGTCCAATCAGAGGCTAAGGCTGCTTCCTAATTCCTCCAATAATAGCTCCTATGTCCTGATCCTAGCTCCTAACCCTTGTCACGTGATAATCCCGCTGCAGTTAGGAACTAGAGGTTCAGAGCTGTTGGCCCAATCCGACCGTCCTTGCCCAGCGGCAGAAACAACAGGATGTGACAGTGAGGCGCGGTGACTTATGGGATGGCACACAGCTCCTAATCGCAGGTTAGGGACCACCAGAGGTCACTATGCTAAAGTGGCTATGATAGTTAGCATTGAGTCTCCTTTCCCTAACTCCTTCCTAACTGACACACATCCGGTTTTGTGTAGTCAGTGATTGAAAAAATATGTTAAAATGTTATGGCAAGGATAGGGAGATAAAGGGAGAGGTTTATAAAATGTAAATCCTGAGGTTGGCCAGGGTCGCCAGGTAGCAAGGTGTCAAAAGAAGAGGCAATTTTTAGAAGAATTAGAATAGGACACACAGGACTAAATAAAACATTATATTTAATAGGAAAACATAACTCTGGACATTGCGAGATGTGCAAGAAACAGTGGAGCATGTTTTTTATGACGTGTAGAAAATTTGATAAAGGGTTTTAATAATCTTAAAAGATAAGCTATTTTATCACCGCCTTCAGATCCCAGAGTAATTAAATATATAATGATGTTCATCTCCATTTTATCTGGAGGGTGGTGACAGTGCACTAAGATAGTCCACATCCGCCAATAAGCAGCTAAGGAAGACGAAGCCACCAGTCCATCCACTGCCATCTGCCCTGTGCTGTCTGTAAGTTTAAGTTTTTGGTAACACTTTATAATAAGGTTACATGAAGTCATGCATGGATAACATGAAATTATGCATGAATTAATGCATGATTTCATTATGTATTCATGCATGACGATATGACTCATCATGAGTTAACATGACTTCATGTTCTTTCATAGATGACTTCATGTATGAATTAATTAAGTAACTGCTGTAATGAATTCATGAGAACATCTTGTTAATATATCATGATCTTAGAATCATGATGAATTCACTAAAACAATTACTTTTTTTTTACAAAAACATTAACTAATCATAATTATAAAGTGTATGCATGCATATCATGATTCATCATGATTTAAAAAAATATAGTTTGCAAGATATACCTTAATACAACATTTACAGCTGTAATCATTAGCATCATTAGCTAATCCTTACTTCATTCATAAATGCACTAAAGTGATGCACTTTTATGCTTTGGACAATAATCAAGGACAAAACAAACATAATAGACATTATAATTTAGAACTGTCCACAATGCATTATGGGTTTAAATTAAGTTGCTTTGTGGTCCATTAAATTTCACTTGCATCAACATAAACATTGCCTATTGCTTACATTTATACTTAACTTTTAAAAAACTTATATTAAGACCTATTCATGATGTAAATAAGTAAAAAATATAGCACTTTTTTTTACTCTTGCACAAATTTGTCCAAAGCATAAAAGTGCATCACTTTAGTAAAGGGGACGCAATCATCATGAATTTATGAATGAACTAAAGATTAGCTAATGATGAGTTAATTAGAGCTGTAAATGTTGTATTAAGGTATATCTTGCAAACTAATTTTCTTAAAAATCATAATGAATCATGATATTCATGCATAAACTTCATAATTATGATTAGTTAATGTTTTTGTAAAAGAAAGGTAAATGTTTTAGTGAATTCATCATGATTCTAAGATCATGATATATTAACAATTTTCTCATGAATTCATTACAGCAGTTAATTAATTCATGCATGAAGTCATCTATGAAAGAACATGAAGTCATGTTAACTCATGATGAGTCATGATATCCTCATGCATGAATACATCATGAAATCATGCATTAATTCATGTTATTCATGCATGACTTCATGTAACCTTATTATAAAGTGTTACCAAGTTTTGTTTTATATAATTTATGCAGTTACACTCAAAGGTTTACATACCCTGGCAGAATTTTATCATAGGCCCTGTTGACAACAATAACGTGCCCCATACCTACTGTGAAATAGAGTGGGGGAAAAGTATTTAGTCAGCCAACAATTGTGCAAGTTCTCCCACTTAAAAAGATGAGAGAGGCCTGTAATTTTCTAGCCTGGTGGGAACAGAATGATTCCTCTCTGAAATTTTTATACAGCCCCCGCTGGCTGTATCCACAAAATCAAACCGATCCCGTGCAATCAGATTTGTTTATTTGCCGTGACGTGCCACTCACGGGACGCGGAAGTTCCTCAATGACAATCTACGAACGACTCACGAAAGAGAGAAAGAGCGTGTCTCCAGTCGGCGGTAAATGACCAAAACACATCGACAGTAGGTGAGTTTCGTGATTCATAATTCTGTGCAAATATTAACGCAAAACCACTAATAACACCACATCAAAGGCAGACGCCAGGCCTTCGCTGATTGGTTTACTCCGCTTCCTGTTTGCTTGCGTCAAATCCATTTCCCACAGCGGTGACCAGACTCACTCGCTGGTACAGCGGTGAGTTTGGATTTTTCAAGGCTAGTAATTTTCATTAGGTATACCTCAACTATGGAGAGACAAAATGAGAAAAAAAACACTCCTTCGTTGCCCGGGCGGTGTGTTTGGGATCATTGTCATGCTGAAAGACCCAGCCACGTTTCATTTCAATGCCCTTGCTGATGGAAGGAGGTTTTCACTCAAAATCTCACGATACATGGCCCATTCATTCTTTCCTTTACACGGATCAGTCGTCCTGGTCCCTTTGCAGAAAAACAGCCCCAAAGCATGATGTTTCCACCCCCATGCTTCACAGTAGGTATGGTGTTCTTTCTCCTCCAAACACGACCAGTTGAGTTTTTACCAAAAAGTTCCATTTTGGTTTGATCTGACCATATGACATTCTCCCAGTCCTCTTCTGGATCATCCAGATGCTCTCTAGCAAACTTCAGACGGGCGGGCGTCTGCCTTTGATGTGGTGTTATTAGTGGTTTTGCGTTAATATTTGCACAGAATTATGAATCACGAAACTCACCTACTGTCGATGTGTTTTGGTCATTTACCGCCGACTGGAGACACGCTCTTTCTCTCTTTCGTGAGTCGTTTGTAGATTGTTATTGAGGAACTTCCGCGTCCCGTGAGTGGCACGTCACGACAAGTCCTCTCTCTCTCTCTCTCTCTCTCTCTCTCTCTCTCTCTCTCTCTCTCTCTCTCTCTCTCTCTCTCTCTCTCTCTCTCTCTCTCTCTCTCTCTCTCTCTCTCTCTCTCTCTCTCTCTGTGTCCTGTCCACTTCTACTAGTGCCTACTGTATAAAGCCAATAGATAACTATTAATTATAACTTTTTATAATGAAACTGCATGACGAAAACTTGACTAAAACCTTTTAAATTTTCGTCTGACTAAAATGTGACTAAACCTATAAGCATTTAAGCTTAAACCTATAAAGCTAAAAGGGCTGCCAAAAACAACACTGATGAGGAGATCTCAAACGTGCAGTTCATGCAAGACAGCCCAGGAATTTACAGGAACTGGAGGCTTTTTGCCAAAAAGAATGTGCCGATTTACCATCAGAAAAAATAATTGTGTGTTATCTTTCATATTCTTTGAAAAAATAGTCAAAAATCTAAAATTCTGCCACGAGCACGTATTTAAAGAATATTATGTGTCCCTCATTTACAGAGGATGATTGTTGCGAGTGTGAAATGTGTTTATCGCTACTTGTTTCTGATTGTGAGCTATCAGTCCATGGGCATTCAGTGCGACTTCAAGGTAAAGACATCAGTGATGAAGCTGATGACTCATGAGTTTTGGGGAAACTGTACCGAGCTAGCACGAGTGTTGTTAACCAGTCAACACGCTTGTTAAACCTCGCTATCTGGACTCTAACTTAGCCAAATAACATCAGAATAATACATTTGACAGGTAAATGTTTGTTTCCTTTCTCCCTTAACTTAATTCGCAGAGATGCTTTCTTTGTGATGCTCGGAGTTAACGGGTAAAAGAGGCTGAAGCTGAATAAATGAAGATGCAAACATGAACGTGCCATCTCATAAGAGCGCTTAATTCACTGAGTTTTATCACAAAGTGCCAGGTCTGGACAGGAGAACAGCGGCTCCACAGGTATTCTGAGAAGAACTGTTCTTGCCTTAGTTGTTCAGACCTTATCAAGTCCACACATCTGGTCTGATTTAGAGTTAGTCCCGCTTAAGCCCTAACCTTGCCTGTTTTTGCCCTGACATGTATGCTCAGACCCGTTTCTTTTCTGTCTTGCAGTTTTACTCTGTTTTGGAGTTGTACTCAATAAGGACGCTACACCTGACTCTGTAAAATTGCAGAAGGGGTTCGGCTACTGCTGAATTGTGTCACAAATTGTTAGAGACAGACAGGGTTGTCCAAAAAGTTGATTCCTTGATACTAAATTGCTACTGAAAGTGGTATCGGAGTTATAGATTTTGGTTTGAGCAGGTATCATTACTTCTGCCCCGGCGTCCATTCGTTTACATGTATCTGTTATCATTGGATGTTATGCCATTTTTTTTTTTTCTCCTAAATATTCAAAAATGATAAACAAGATAGAATTATACCAATGGCAAGTGTGTAAGTACGTGTTTCCTGTTTGTACTTGACTCATGGATATATTTGGAGGGATATTAAAGGCCAGTTTTAACATTGTGTGTGCTTTGAATGAATGCACTGAAACAGACAGTGTGTAAGTAGTTTATAATGTAGGTTAAATCGCCAAGAGCAGTATAAGCATTTGACTATAAATATCACAGCTGAAAATGCAAAACAGTTCATTAGAGATGTAGTGGTACGGGTGTCGCGCCCTCCTCCTGTACCCTATAAAAGGTGCTCCCTCTCTCTTGCTCGGCCCTCCTGACCTCTCCCCTCTGACGTCACACCCTGGCATGAGCAGAGTGATGGCCGCCGTGAGCTCAGCCGTAGCATGTTGTGTTTATTGAAGAAGTAAATGCATTGTCCTCGTTCTCCAGCGTCAAGCTCTGGTGACTCGCTACAGTCACTTACGTATGCTCGCTTCCTGGCTGTGGCTCCTTGTGTCGGGCCGTTGCGTCTCCGGTGCGGTGGAGGCATGTTTGTGCGCACGTTATAGTGGCATGCCACATGTAAATGTCTGAAAGTCTTTTCCCCTTATTATTTATTTCATAAGTGTACTCATTAATACACTGATTGCGACCGATAGGCTCTTGTCGGATGGGCCTCCTCTTTCTGTGACCCTCCTCCGAGGAAACCTGTCGCTCAACTAGCCCGATGTTATATGGACGGTAAACATCACAACACGACCCCGGTGGGTAGTAGTCGGGCCTGCAGAGAAGAGGTAACGTCGTGAAGCAACTCACTGCGAGTGCAGTAGGATGCTGCTGCCAGCGGTTGTGTTGAGCGCTTACTTCTATGGTTATATGATGTTCCTCTTTTAATCCAAATTAAATACAAAAACAATTCTAACTTAACCAAATAAAATAACTTGTTTTATAACTTACCGTGTCTGTCCCTATCCGTTAACGAACCTGTGTGACTTAAAGGATCTGTATCATGCTATTTTAGCCATTCCAAAGTAAAGTATAGGCATTTATATGATATATTCTACCTCTATAACTATGGAGAACTCATTTTTGAGAGAAATATAAGTATTTTCTGGGGGTATTTTCCCTACCCGGAAGACAAGACGCTTCGATTCAGTTAACTCCGCCCCTCTCTCCACTGAATAGTCCTGTTCCTCTCGTAGCCAAACGCACATCCGTGACATTATCGTTGGGTAAGAAAAAAGAACAGGCGTGTCCAGAGTAGGTTAGAAAGAGCTCAGTCTTCAAAAACAACACTTCTGCTCCGATCCATGGATCCTCCGGCCGTGGGTGCGTTTGTTTAGGCTCCTGGGACAGCACAGACGCGTCGGAGAGTTTCTTTTTTTTATTTATTTTTTTTATAATTTATTTCTCTCTTAAAACAAAAATAATGAAACATCTGTTTTATAAATAAAATCAGGCCGTAAGGCAATACATTACAGACGTGTTTTTGATAAGGAAATAGCATAACAACATGGCTAAAAGCTCCAAAAAGTCGATTTTGCATGATATAGCTCCTTTAAATGTGTGAGGATTAGTTCATTCTTGGGTTCCTTTGACCCACAAAATCAAGGGTGGCGTTACAATAACAACAATTTAAGGGTCTGCACTGCTAACACATTAAGTAAAAGGCCCCTTGGTACCGCTCATTATGCCACAGACAGAACAAATGAGATATTTTATTACATTGCTCAAGAACATGGTAATTCCAAATAAACTAATATATTGTTGAGTATTCTGTGATGTAGATAATGCAGGGCAGATAGAAAGAGACAACAGTTTCCTACAGCAGATGTATATTGAAAAGACAATGTTTTTGCCATGATATTACCGATAATTGAGTTTTTTAGGATACTAGGTGGTTTCTCCATGTTTTCAGCCCCCACATCCTTAAAGGCACTATACTTAATATTATTTCTAGAAATGGAACAAAACTGGTTTTGTCCTCTTTTAGTATATACTCAAAAATGTGTGGGAAAAACACTGCATCTAATTATAAAACATTTGTATCAATTTCATGACCTTTGGACTATTTGTCTCACATTTGAGTGAATGTGACCCCCGAAGGTCATGCAAATTGTGAATTTGCCGATGAACTTGTCCCTGTGACGGATTTGGATGTTAGGAAAGTTAGAAATGAGTTTGGACCTTTTATAGGACCTATAAGAAGATGTTTACTGAAAGGCTCGCGACCCGCTAAAAACAGTTCAGTGACCCACTTTTGGGTCCCGACCCACCAGTGGAGAACCACCCAGTGCTGAAATGCAACTCCACTTTATCATCCTCGGAACCCTTAGCCTCCTCAGCCTCTCCATCTTCTCCACCTCCTTTCCATTGAGCACAAACTGGTGATTTGCATAATGTGAGCACTCACCTCTTGAGCGTGTCTCTGCAGCTGGATCTTCTGCTTGGTGAGCTGCTCCACCTTCTCCTCCTCACTCTGTAGGTCCTCGATGGCCCGCTGTGGGAGGGACGACATGTCAGGGGAGAATCACACTTCTGACAGGCACATGAACATTATATCACTCTCCAGTGGGGCTGGGTACCACTACCTTTTTTTATACCTATACTAAAATGTTTGTCATCTAGAACCAGAAAACAGAACAATAATGTTAATAATAATTAAAATCTACAATGTAAAGAAATTTGTGAAAAATGGGGAATTATTAGGGAAAAAATGAGGAGAAAATAGGGAAACATTTGGGGAAATGGAGGGTGAAATAACCAAGTCACTTCCTTTAATGCCGTTCCTGGACCAACAGCATCAAAACTGCATTTTGGTTTTTGGTACCTGCTTTCGATGATTTTATTTTTTCGATGCTATACCGGTATCATTTAAAAGGGTGCCTACACACCTAACCGGACGAATCACTCTACCACTATTTGGTCAGTCCAAAGTCTTACAGTCTTACAGTCAGTCGCTCACATGTGTTCGACTCAGGAGGAGTCACTGCTGCTGCGCGATTCTGAAAAAAACCTCTGCACTGTTGTTGCCAAGCACTAAGATGTGAATGAAAACTGTTCCGATTGTTTGTTTGTGCTTTGGTGACAGTGGAATAGGTTTATACCTTTCTCTGACACTTGACACTTAACGCAAATCTCGCCTCTTTCCTCCCTCCTGCCTCTTCCCGATATGGTTTCAATACGTGTGGTTGGAGTGTGTAGTACCTGACTGCTCAGCCTCATGTCATGATAAAATCCTTTTTAAAACATATTATTAAAGCGTATAATTCCCTGATCTGAATGCCTGGGTCTGCCATAAAGCTTTTCCTCGCCGTGTCCGTTTCACTTGTGTCTTTATGATGTAGTCGAGGTGGTTAAGTTGCTCCTCTGTCCTTTTTTCCTGAATGTGAGTTTTGGACTCCACTCCCTCCTCACGCCGCTCGGAACAGCTGATGCGCACAAACCGTTATCCACACCACCCTTCTGCACCTGTTGCACCTGCTACACCTGCCGCCACACACACTGATTTACGGCTTTCACATTGACAATACACTGTGATCAGCCGCACCTGCTGCGGGATCCGCATTAGGTGTGTATGCACTATAACAGTACAGCCCTACTCTCCAAAAAGATGAGGAACACGGCAGTCTGATGCGGAGTGGATATCTTGGTGAATGCTCCTCCTCTGCTGTGTGCGGTCGGGTCGAGGTTAGGAATGAGCCGTTTAGCAGATCTCTGTGGGGTCATGTACTATAAGGGCTTTTGTGAAATGCAAATTTGTTAAATAAAAAAAATTGCTGTATGCCCGTATTAACATAGGCATCTGTCACATAATAATCTTCTGTTCAGATTTATATTATTATATTATTATTATTATTATTATTATTATTATTATTATTATTATTATTATTATATTATTTATATTATATATATATTGAGTAAAATGTTGAATTTGCAGGAGCGTTACAGCATGAACCCAGTCATGGCACTTTGATTGTGGCAACTCCTGCGTAATGTCTGTGTTTAACTATACATGATTTCAGTTCATCTGGACTCAGAACGCAGACGCTGTCCATGGGATTGTGGACAGGAGGAATATTCTGGTAGGATTCCTCTGACCTGGCTGAGATCCAGCAGATGTTCCCTCTCCTCCTGAAGCGTCTGAAGCTCCTGGTCTCTATTCTCCAGCCGCTGCAGCAGCCTCCTCATCTCACTCTCACAGTTCTAAGGAAGGAAAAAGAGCATAAAATCATTCATTCAAACCTTAAACACATGGATGACTAATGGAAATCTGGTTTGTTGAGTCTGTTTGAATTCAGTGGCTGATGGATCCAGATACGCTTCAAAGCACTGGTCATTTGTTTGCATTACAGGAGAAATAATTTGGGTCTCTTTCTGGCTTATAATAAATAGGTTTGGTTACTTTAGCATTTGAGAGTTCGAGTGTGGGACAACGGATGGAAGTGAACCCAAGGCTACTATCCAGCGTGGCGTGTTTACATGCATGAGATATATATCAGGGGTGCCCATTGTGCGGCCCACGGGCCAGATGTGGCCCTTAGTCCATTCTGTTGGTGGCCCTCAGGGTTCTTGTTCAGTGAGCTGGTCACGTGTGTGCGGAAGCTCCGCCCAAAAGGTATGCAGAAGAACAGACCGGGCTGAAGCACGCAATCATATTTGTTCCCTCAGCATTTGAGGAATGAGAAATAATCAATATCCACCACTACTAGCAGAAATCACTTAAGAAATTATACCATTACCAACAAAGAAGTGTTTTTGTGTTTATTAAAAAAATAATATTAATGTAATAAAAACAATGCCATTAACACACTGACAAAATAAACTACTTGTTGTACTTAAAATCCCTTTAAAATTAACAAAAATAAATAGGCCACACTCTTAAAACACTGCTAATAATTATAATAATTAAATTCTGAACAAATTAAAGCAAGAGCAATCTTTAACAAACATTAAATAAATAATAATATAAAAACTAAATTGCACACACTTTCAAACAATGATAATTATGATTAAATTATGAACAAATTAAAACAAGAACAATTTGTATAGAACACTATGCTAAATAATTAAGCCAAACACTTTTCCCAATATTAGGCTAATAATTATGACAGGACTAATTAGTAAAAGTAAAAGAAGGGTTATAACAAATTACAAGTGGAACAAACAGAGCTTCAAAAATCTTAATATAATGAAAGAATATGTAAACATGTGTGCAAACATTTATGAAATAAAAAGTGCCTTTATTTTAGCTGCCTATAGCACTGCGGGTTGATGGATATTCACAGCTTCGTTCACCGTCTTCGGCACAATTAGCCTACCTATGAAATAACGTATTATTATTAATAAAATAAAATGTGACAATTTAACAAGAAGGTATGACTTAGGCCTACTTACGTCGGTCTACTTGTCATCGTGTAGGAATAAGATCACGTCCACTGTTGTGGGTTTCAGACTCGTTCTCCGCTGCTCTGTAGTGCGTCCGGCTGCACTGAAGACGCGCTCGCTGCTCGCAGGGATGCAGAGCACAGATTTCGCCAACTTGGCCAGTCCTGGGTACACATGGCGGTTGATTTTCCACCAACCTAATAAGTCTCTTTCATCAGCCATGGCATGCTTTTGGGTGATGTACAAGGTGACTTCATCCTCTGCAGGCGTGTCCTCTTCATTATCGTTCTCCCACTCAGCGAAAAACGCACTCGTCCTCCTCCGTTTGGCTGGTGGTGAGGTAGTGCTGGTGTGCTCTTACGCTTGGTTGTCTGATGTTGTGTCTTCTTCTGTCATCAGGGTGCGCCGGACATGCGCATGCACTTCAGACACTTCCACAGGTGTCATCATCCTCAGTTTATTAAAGTTTAGCCACAAGAAAAGCGCAACTTTGTGTAAGATATGGATCTTGATTTTTTGTTCCAATACCTCACCATGTCTGTGGCGCACAAATGCCTGCTGCGGGGAGTCCGTTGGTGTGAGTTGGCAGTGTCGCTTTAATATTTCGAACCACAGACGCACAAGATTTAAGGTTGTGTACTTGTCTCCCTCCAGTTCTCTCTGTGCCGTGTAGGCTCAAGGAAAGATATGATAAAGCTTAACATATCTGGCGCAATACTTTCCATGCGCCCTTGCTCTCTGTGAGCCTCAACCTTTTCGGACAACTCGCTGAAGTCTTTAACGGACTTCAGAGTCAGATAAACGGTACTAAATCTGGTATCGTCCATCTGGAGCACCGTCTTGGACAACTGGGCAGCCAGTCCAGATTGCTTAATGTATCTGACAAGCCCCTTTGTTGCTGTTTATGGTCTCACTGATGTCTGGAGCATTGCCACTGAGTGCGCTTGAGTCCAGCCCATGGACTGTATTGATCAAGTGGTCCAGACAGGATAGCCTCTTGTAGGGCTCCAAGGCCTTTATAATATTGTTCCCTTGGTCAGTCACCCATACTTATTTGCTTAAGTGCGTGGGTTCCAGGCTAAATTTGGTCACAAGAAGACGCACAATTTCTCTCTTGATGTTTTTGCCGGTTTTGGAATCCTCTGCTGGAAACACGGCAGTAGTCAAAGTTTTCCTGATCAATATGAAGTCCCCTTCAACAAAGTGGCATATAATGGCAATGTAGCTCATTTTTCTATAGTCATCGGTCCACATGTCCGTGCTCATGGCAATGTCGCCATTGGTCATAGCGTCTTTGAGCCTTTCAATCAGCGTTTCTCTCTTTTCGTCGACTTTCTCCATGCACGCCTTGGAGACCGTGCCGTGGTGTGGCAGGACAGTCTGTGCAGACACACGGCCGAAAGTTGCTCCGACATTTATTAGCTCCTGTGCCAAACCTTGAAATCCTTCCCCGCTTATTACATGAAAGGTCCTCAAATCTTTACAACAAAAGTCCACACATTTGTCCATGATGGCCTGCTTTGTGCGCTGAGGTACCGTCTTCTGCACACTGACAAAAGCTCCCATGGATTGTTGTCCATCGTCCTTTTTTCCAGAACATGTTTTTAAATGTCTGCTGAGTGTTGACGTAACAGTCTTCTTGCTCTCATAAGACAGCAAAGCGCTTCATTGTTTGCACTCGACGAAACCGACACAGGTGTTCTTCGCGTCGACCGCCAACTTAAAGCCTTTCCAACACATCCGACTTCCCACTGTGGCTCTGTGTCAATTCTCCCGATTGAAGCTTGTTTTTTACATCTCGTAGCTCCATTTTCAGCGAGGTGCGTGATCAAATCCAAAGCGAAAGTGTATGAATGCAGCAAGATTGATGCTGCGGGCGAGGGCGGGGCCACGTTCACGTGCGCATTGCATGCTCTGCTCGTGCTGCTTATTAACAGTTATTACTAAAGTCTTTCCACAAGAGTAGTCAACTATTCATCTATTTAATCTAAGTAGATTATGATCAGATTTCATATTAATTAAACTAAAAAGGTGATGCTTGTAGCTTATTTGACATAAAAAAATAAATTAAAAAAATTCAAACCCGACCCTAACCCAACTCTCATGCGTGATATCTCGGCCGAATTCGGGCCGAATTTGGGCCGAATTCGGGCCGGGCTCGGGCCGCGCTTAGGCTCGGGCCTAAAATCTAACCTCTAAATGTAGAACAATAATGTTGAGGGTCCCAAAATAATGTTTTTAGTCTCAGTCATGCATGACACTTTAAATAAGCCTTTAGACGTTAGGTCACAGTTAGTGAGGGTTTTACAGCGGGTTTTACAGTCAGCAGCAAGAAACTACAAAACACCAATGCAACCTGGGAGTTTCTGGCCTTCTCCTAAGCAGAAATGACTGATCCACACTCCACGTGAGGTCAAGACTCCACTCCGTGAGCATTCTTCATTTACAAAGCACACGTTTCCTGCTAATCCTAACAACAAAAGGGTGGCCTGAACCTTTCTCTGCCAAATCCTTCAGTCAATGGAGCTTCCAGGCAGGTTTCATCTTGCTTCCTCCTAATTTTAGACTCTGCAGACAGTATTACCAGAGCTAACAGCCAGGAACTTTATAGGATAAGTATAGGATGTCCGCCAAAGTGGCAACCCGGGAGTTATTAATGAGCTTGGTGGTGGGTAATTCTCTCTCATTTCTCCATCAAGGATGGTTGGAAAGTTAAATCCTGTGGTATTCCCCGGTATGGATAGATAGCATCTTAATCCTTTAATAGAGTTCGAGACAGCACACATTTGCCGTTACCTCACAAAGGAAGACGTAGCTTTGTGGCATGAAGCTACTGTCTTGTTTGTAGGGGTTAAAGCAGAAAAAGTCCATCTGACTGAAAAACATTTTCAACTGAAATCACTGCGGATATTCACCATATCGCTGCGCGTACCAAAGTGCACACATACAGGCACACACGGCTGTTACTCTGACATGCACCTCATTTAGTAACAAACAGTTCATAAGCCTGTTGGCATAAGGGCACAATACAACCAATGCAGATACAGGCAGGCGTGAGACTCTGAGTTTGGTTTAGGGGGAGACAACAACTAAAAGTAAAAAAGAATTGTTGGAGGGACATTTGTAATTTCTTGCATTCTGGAGTATAGCTTTTACTGATGTCAAAAATGGGTATTGTCAACGGGCATTGAAATAAGAATGCTAAGACTATTTGCGAAAGAGGTAAGAGCAAATTTACAACAAATCATATTTTCTCTGTTTTGGTGAATATTAACATGTGTAGAGCAATGGGTTCAGAAAGTACTATGTCATTATTCCAAAGTTACTTTGAGATCTGAAATAATGAAAATGTTATTTTTAATCTTTAATAATAAGCGACTGCACGTTGCATTATGGGTAATTTAAATGTTTTGGCTACCAAACAATGCTATTCAAAGATAGCGAAAAGCTATTGATTTGGACCATTTCAATCGCTGGAAAGTTAATGATTTCGTTTCTAGTTGCCGAGGATTTCCTGTTACAACCAGGACTCTGTTGTAACAAAAAAGAAGAAAGAAACAGAATGAAGAGAGATGCTGTCAAAAGTGATACCAGTCCTTGTTCGTAGTTGGAGATGAACACATTTCTGACCCTTGAAGCCGACTGACACATATATAATAATATATAATATAATAAAGACTACAACCAAGTCCAGGGTCTAAAACTGTGGCCTCACGTCGCTGATGTTGCAGAATATTTAAACAGGGAGGAGAAAAAGCGCTCTCCACCGGCTTCGTAATGAAACATAAATCTAAGTGAGGGAGGAAATATGTTCCTATTTATCTTGGCATTTTTATGTGAAAAACAAAGAAAATGTATAACTTGACTTAATAAAAAGTCCAGACGTAATCCTTGCTTTGGAGGTGGACAGGAAGCAACCTGTTTTAACTGTAGCCAGACCGACGAACATGGATTAGATCTAAATTAATTTCATTTTTACATTTTTGTGATTGATCTGACGCCGTACGACACAGCGAATCGATCAATAATTTGACAGGCAGCTATTTATCCACTATATTAAACACATTCATTGTTTTGGAAATATTCCTCTGTGTTTCTTGGACGATTTTAAAAAGTGACAGTGTCAGTATCAGGCTGATCCCAGGTCCTCTCTACTCATTCCCCTGTCCGCTATGGTCCACTACCGCAGCCTCTGTCTCTTCCCTCGGTTATTTGACCAAATACATATGTGTAAGAAAGTCTTTAAGCCAAAGCCTGTAAGCCTTGCAGTACACAGTTATGGCTCAATATTTCAGTGTCTGCTACCTGAACTCGCTCACACATTTCAACGGCGGCGTGGGTTGTTTTGGCCGAAATTACGGAACCTGATTCGCATTCGCAGTCGTGATGGGCACTTCGCTTACAATCAATCAAACTTTATTTATAAAGCCCTTTACATACCAAAAAGTATCACAAAGTACTTTACAGATTACAACATTTAAAACAATACGCCTGGCACACCCTCCCATCCCCCCGAAGACCTCTCAATCGTGACACACACACTCAAACTTTAACCCCACCGTCTACGCACACACACCCTCACCTGCTAACTCTCACACACACACACACACACACACACACACACACACACACACACACACACACACACACACACACACACACACACCACACACACACACACACACACACACACACAGAAAAAACAAACATAAGTCAGTTTTATGTGGAGGCTGCACCCCAACTTAAATTCAAGTGTTCAAAGGCAATGACTCAGCAGTATAAGGTGTGACTGCAAATGCCACAAAACTACCATTTAATTAAAGAGGCCTTAAAACTTTCACAAGTACGTCTGAAAAGAAGCTCTTCCATGTTAAAATGAGTACTACAGGGATGTTCTATGACGCTCAATAAAGTCATAACATGTGCATGTAAAGACTGCCATTTTTAACTTGCACAGCCAGACAAATATACACGGTATTAGAGGGTGTTTGATTGTTGTAACGTACAATCAGGTCCATAAATATTGGGACATCGACTCAATTCTTATGTTTTTGGCTCTATAAACCACCACAACTGATTTCAAATGAAACAACAAAGATGTACATAAACTCCAGGCGTTCAGCTTTCATTTGAGAGTATTTACATCCAAATCAGATGAGCAGTGTAGGAATTACAAATGTTTTATGCGAGCCTTCCACTTTTCAAGGGACCAAAAGTAATGAGACAAGTGGCTGCTCAGCTGTTCCATGGCCAGGTGTTTGCTCTTCCCTCATTATCCCATTTATAAGGAACAGGTGAGACAGAGTTCATTTCAAGTGTGATATTTGCATTTTGGATTTTTGTTGCTATTATTTTCAATATGAGATCCAAAGAGCTATCACTATCTGTGAAGCAAGCCATTATTAGGCTGAAAAATCAAAACAAACCCATCAAAGAGATAGCAAACATATTAGGCGTGGCTAAACCAACAGTTTGGAACATTATGAAAAGAAAGAACACACAGGTGAGCTGAAAAACACCAAAAGACCTGGAAGACCATGGATGACAAATGTGGTGGATGACCGAATAATTCTTTCCCCGGTGAAGAAAACCCCTTCACTACAATAGGTCAGATCAAAAACACTCTCCAGGAGGTGGTGTATGTGTGTAAAGTCAACAATCAAGAGAAGACTTCACCAGAGATAATACAGACCATTAACCACAAGGTGTAAACCACTGATGAGCCTCAAAAACAGGAGCCAAAAAACATCTAAAAAAGCCTTTACAACAACATTCTAGGACAGATGAGACAAAGATCAACTTGTACCAGAGTGATGGGAAGAGAAAAGTCTGGAGAAAGAAAGGAAACATCTGACCTCCTCAGTGAAACATGGTGGTGCAGCATCATGGCATGGGCTGGCCAATGGAACTGGTTCCCTTGTATTTATTGATGATGTGACTGTTGACAGTTGCAGCAGGATGAATTCTGAAGTGTTTCAGGCAATATTATGAGCTCATATTCAGCCAAATACTTCGACGCTTCCCAGTGCAGATGGACAATGACCCAAAGCTACTGCCAAAGCCACCAAAGAGCTTTTTAAGGCAAAGAAGTGAAATGTTATTCAGTGGCCAAGTCATTCACCTCACATGAATCCAATTAAGCAGCATTTCACTTGCTGAAGACCAAACTGAAGGGAAAACCAGGAACTGAAGACATTTACAGTAGAGGCCTGGGAGAGCATCACCAGAGTTGAAACCCAGCGTCTGGTGATGCCTTCTGGACTTCAGGCTGGAACTGACTGCAAAGGATTTGCATCCAAATATTAAAAAGAAAAAGTTTGAGTCGTAATTGTTACTTTGTCCCATTACTTATGGTCCCTTGAAAAGTGGGAGGCTCACTTAAAAATGCTTGTAATTCCTACACTGTTCATGCGATTTGGATGTAAATAGCCTCAAATTAAAGCTGAAAGTCTAAGTGTAACTACACTTTTTTGTTTTATTTCATATCCATTGTGGTGGTTTATAGAGCCAAAAACATAACAAATTAGTTATGATCCAATATTTATGGATCTGACTGTATAGGGGAAGGTGTCCATGTACTGTGGAACCATTAGTCTGACAACCCTTTAGTCCCACATCTCATTATTCCGAAAATGTATATGTAAAACTGTTATTGTCCTTCCGAAAAGGCAAGAGTCCACTGACCTTAAGGTTAGGGCCTCTAATCCACAACACAACTGGGTTAAACATTTCAGACTATAGCACCTCTGCTCAATGGTAATTTTCAGAATAATGAGGCGTCGGACTAATGGGCAGTCGGACCAATGACATGGCACCATATTGTGTGCCACTTGCTCTGACCGCGGCTCACGGCTCTCACAACTAACTTCTGACTGGCTGATACTGCGGACCTAGTAGCTTCCTAAACGTCTGAAACCCTTTAAAACTGACCTTTGAGAAGAATTCTGCCTGTGGGATTGGTGTGGTAGTAATCCGTTGTATACAACTCGTGTGTTTGTACAAAGCAAACAGGACTTTTGTGGGGCGTGTTATCAGCCCTGACGTCATTCAGATACTGTGCTATAGTTACCCACAGCGGTTAGCCTCTGGTCCAGTGTGGCACTGTATCCATCCCAGTCCAGGTCCTCCGCCTCGGGTTCACGTTCTGCCTGCTTCACGTTAGCTTCTTCACATTTTTCAACACCGGACTCTTCCTTTGGACTCCCTTTTAGAGAAGTCATTCCGATATGCATTAAACGTTCACTTCTGTCCAGGTGCCAGTAAATACAGCGTATCTCAGAGTTAACGTTCACGTGAGCAAATTTAGCTTTTCTTCAATGCTCTTTCTTTTCAATCAACTTTGTAACAGGTATTAACTAAACAACTCTATTGTCCAAAGCTAGCAAATATGCCAATGTATATTTGCAAGTTCAATAATGTTCCCATCGTCTGATTTCTCTGAGCTTCGTTACGCTAAAAGTTTCAAGGTCATTTGCTTACAATTTATAGCTTGCTTGTTTTCACTCCTCGTTGTCGTTTTGTGAAGATCCGGATGTGATTTTGAGCTGAAAGTATCGGCCTATCCGTTAGCTTTGCACCATTCTGAGCAGCCGTTAGAAAAGGAGTGCAGTGTTTTCCCCTCTGTCTTTCTCCCTCCCCAGAGTTATGATCGCGGCAGATGCCTCGAACGCCTACACCGCAGTGGAATGCATCTGTCTAAGAACAACCGACGCATTGTGCCACGGACAAGAGTGATGTTTTCCCTGGATGAGGCCATCGAAACTAGCAAAGGTCAGAAAGGTCTGCGTTTTATTAAGGTTTAAGGTGCAGGGCTGGGTACTGTTACTTTTGCTCCCGATACTAGTACTTTAACGATATTTGGTTTTCGATACCGATACCTGAACAAAAATATTTAGCATCCAGAACCATAAAACAGAACAATAATGTGTGGAAGATTTGCAAATTCACAATATCGGGTTCATCTCCAGTGTCAAGACGTGTGAAATGAGGAATAATTTGGTGGAAAATGGGGAAATAGGGTGTCAGTCTGAGCTGTTCAATTGTTAATGATCAATCTAACATTAACATTGAACAGTTATATTTTATTACAGTTTATGCCCGTTGCTTGAGCACATTTTGCAAAACTTCGCTCATTGTGCCACAACTCTACACACAAGTAAACATGACACAACACTGGGAAATATACCATTCACATCTGTGTCAAACTGAACCTCTATCAAAACCTAAACTCTGCTATTAAAACCTAAACTCTGCTATCAAAACCTAAACTCTGCTATCAAAACCTAAACTCTGCTATCAAAACCTAAACTCTGCTATCAAAAACTAAACTCTGCTATCAAAACCTAAACTCTGCTATCAAACCTAAACTCTGCTATTAAAACCTAAACATCTACTATCTGATCAATTCATTAACCTAACTCTGCTATCAAAACCTAACTCTGCTATTAAAACCTAACTCTGCTATCAAAACCTAACTCTGCTATTAAAACCTAAACTCTGCTATCAAAACCTAACTCTTAACTAAACTCTCTATAAACCTAACTCTGCTATCAAACCTAACTCTACTATAAACCTAACTCTGCTATCAAAACCTAACTCTGCTATCAAAACCTAACTCTGCTATCAAAACCTAACTCTGCTATTAAAACCTAAACTCTGCTATTAAAACCTAAACTCTACTATCAAAACCTAAACTCTGCTATCAAAACCTAAACTCTGCTATTAAAACCTAAACTCTACTATCAAAACCTAACTCTGCTATTAAAACCTAAACTCTGCTATCAAAACCTAACTCTGCTATTAAAACCTAAACTCTACTATCAATACCTAACTCTGCTATCAAAACCTAAACTCTGCTATTAAAACCTAAACTCTACTATCAATACCTAACTCTGCTATCAAAACCTAAACTCTGCTATTAAAACCTAAACTCTGCTATCAAAACCTAAACTCTGTTATCAAAACCTAACTCTCTATCAAAACCTAACTCTGCTATCAAAACCTAACTCTGCTATTAAAACCTAACTCTGCTATCAAAATCTAAACTCTGCTATTAAAACCTAAACTCTGCTATCAAAACCTAAACTCTGCTATTAAAACCTAAACTCTACTATCAAACCTAACTCTGCTATCAAACCTAAACTCTGCTATTAAAACCTAAACTCTGCTATCAAACCTAAACTCTACTATCAAAACCTAACTCTCCTATCAAAACCTAACTCTGCTATCAAAACCTAAACTCTACTATCAAAACCTAACTCTGCTATCAAAACCTAACTCTGCTATTAAAACCTAAACTCTACTATCAAAACCTAAACTCTACTATCAAAATCTAAACTCTGCTATTAAAACCTAACATTCCTTTGTCAAAATGTAACTCTGATGACAAAATGACACATACTTGCATCGTATGCATACACTTTCAGATCAGGGGAACACACTAGTCTACTTTATATAAAACACTGCAGTCTTTGATTTTCACATTTTCAGGAGGCACATTTTCAAATAACCAAAAAAGCAAATAGGCTTACTCAATATTGTACATTGCAGTAACAAGAACTCAGATATAGCACAAAAAAAACTAATAGAAAAACACTATACTGTAAACACAGAAAATCATGGCAATTGTGCATATGTGGGTTCATGAATCACGCCGTCTGTTGGGGTCTGGCCACAGGACCTCATCGACATCTTCTCTCTCTAGGTACAGGGGAAAATATCCCCTTACATGTCGAAACCATCTATGCTTGCAAAGTTGTTGAAATGGCTAAACTGAGGCTTTTTGTAGCTGTTTGGTGTTCAGTTTTGCAAGTAAGTGCCTTCAGGTGTGTATTTGAGTGGTTGCAATTACCCAATGTGTTTTGCATTTTGGATACATGTGTTTCCAAATGGCTCCTGAGATTTCATTTTTAAACAGTGTCTTATGTATGAAATAAAGTGTAGTATGCAGGACCAAGTGTGTTGCATAAAGGAGTAAGTGTGTTACAGAATTGCAACTAGAGTGCAAAGCAGCGCTTTTGTTTAAGGTATGGGTACATGTGTTTAATGTATGGTAACAAAAGCTTCAAGTTGTGTTACTTTAGTCTAAGCATGAGTCTATAGTGCTCAAGCAATGGGCAAAAACTGTAACTGTCTTTTGTTATGTAATCTTTATATATATAAACCTTTCTTAAGTTATGTAATTTTAACTCTGTTATGTAATTTTAATTGTGCAGGACTACAGATGGAAATTAGCATAAATCTGCTAATGCTAAATCTGGGGCAGCCATGTTTTTAATGTAACTGCACACTGTCCTGATTAAATAAACTAAACCAAATCCACATATGCACTTTTTAGGTATATTTGAATGATAGATTTATAAATCTGATGTTTTGTGTGTGGGCTGCTGCAACAGTATAATTCCCCTTAAAGGATCGGTAAAGTATTGATCTTTGGATATATTTGGATATTGCGTCAACTATTGTGATAATAATTTTGTGTAGCCCTAGTCTAGATTGAACATTCGCAACATTCATCCAATGTTGCGATGATATTGTATTATATTATATTATTTTACCTCAGATAATCCGTGTGCAAAGATCTTTACCACCTGATGAGTTGAAAATGAATTCTGTTCCGTCTAAAACGCTTAACCCAGATTTGATCTAATTCTCGACATTCCCAGACAGTGGGAGAGCAGGAGCTCTGTTATTTAAACAGCTGTAAGAGTCCACAAACACCTGCTGCACACTGCCGTCTGCGCTGACGTCTCTCAGGGACACACCGACGTGCTAAATCATAATGAAGAGTCTGTGGCTACTGCTGACTAAATTATTATTTGTATATAATAAAGTAAATAATGGGCCACTTTCTCAAAACGCATTTTTCTCACACTGTGGCGACGACATCTGCACTTTAGTCTTACACGAGTCAGACACTAAGCTTTCCACGTAGGACTTAACAAGATTTTAACCTCTTAACCCCCGCCTGAACCGAGCACATTTTCTCCAGTTTGGCTTTACCCAAATCTAAACGCTTCTTAAAAGAACAAAACAAACAAAACGTTAAAACAGCGACAAAAACGTGATGTAAATGAGGATGAAAACGCAGCCAAAAAAGGATCAAAAGACAAAGCAAAACAGACGACAAAAAAGTGATGAAAAAGGAACAAAAACGTGACAAAATAGCTCCAAAAATATGAGGAAAAAGTGACGTCAACGCGGGACAACGCAATGAGAAGAGCAGCAAAACATGCGGCAAAAAAGTGATGAAAAAGCAACAAAACATTTCCAAAAAGGCGAGAAAAACACAGCAAAACAGGCGACAATATGTGACAACAACAAAAAAGCACAAAAAATATGAGGAAAAAGTAACAAAAGCGCGGCGAAATATGCGAGGAAAAATCTCAGGTGAGTTTTGCTTCTCTGTGATCGTGTTTCAGGGCCTATGTGGGCAGCAAAACAGAAAAAACAAAACGTCCATAATGTAAGTGGGAAGAGAATGGGCCAGCCCTAAGGTAACTCTTTGATCCAAATCAAATAAAACAAAATGCTGCTAGAGTTACGGTATAGGGCTGAGTACTGTTACATTCAATACCGGTACCTTAACAATACTTGGTTTTCGATACTGATACCTGCACAATACTATACCTATAATGAAATATCTGTCGTCTAGAACCAGAAAACAGAACAATAATGTGCAGAAGATCTGCAAAAGTACAATATCTCCAACGATATCTCCAATGTCAGGAAATGTGGGGAAAATGGAGAATAAATTGGAGCTGCACCAGCCCCTATGGCTCCTCCTGCAGGTGGTGGGTCCACAGAAGGACGGCCTCATGGTTCTAACCGGGCCTGTTGGTCTCTCATAAGGGGCGTCTGATCCATCACCTAGGACCTGTTTGCCATGGGAGACCCTACCAGGGGCACCAAGCCCCCGACAACAGAGCTCCAGGATCATTCAGGCTCAAACCCTCCACCACGTTAAGGTGGCGGTTCAAGGAGGGGTATGGGTACGTATATATATATATATATATATATATATATATATAAAATGCAGTACATAAACTCAAAAACTTATAAGTTCCCACCCCTGTAAGTATCATAATGTCAGTAATGTGGTTGGAGCCAGTAGCAGGGCAATGTACAACAACCTGATGACAACAGTCAGCACAACACACCAGCAACACACCAAAGCAGCTGAGCCAGTGACGCACAAACCTTCCTCCAACAAGTGACAGGACGCCATGACCATAAATACAATTTGTTGGTCTGAGAAGTCTGATTCGTTTTTTGTTGTTTTTTTCCTTCTTTCTTTGGAACACTATTCCAATAATGCACATTGGCTTGTGGTATTCAACCAGTTACAGGTAAACTTGAATGTGTGTTTTCCAACCAAGTGCGCCACTCACTTTATGTTTCCTTCGGTCTTCCTTCACGTGACGACATATCAATTAAACTAAACTTTTTTCCGATAATGTGATGGTATTGTTTAATGGTAATTGGTCAGAAAGCGGAATGAGCCACACAGTAAGGGTTACCAGGTCTATGGAACAAACCAAAAAAAAAAATTCTCCATCTCACTGGGACTTTCTTAAATAAAGGTCAAACAATAATAATAATAATAATAATAATAATAATAATAATAATAATAAGACCTGCAGACACTGCATTTATAAACAATATATTTTGGAAACTAAATATTGCCTAACCTTTACAATAAGATGCTTCATTATTGCATTGATTAAATGTTTCTCCATAGGTTTATTTGGGAAAGTGTAATTTCAAGAGCTATTTTCTCAAAATGCATTTTTCTCACATTGGTGCGACAATATCTCCACACAAGTAGCTCCTACAGACGTCTTGGACTGAACAATATTTGTCAAGGTTTTCTCAGAGCAATGTTTCAATAACTTAATAATAATAATTCCTAGTCTGATTTATTGACTTTTGAATTTCAACAAACAAGGGTGACATTTTTCCAGCAATAAATAGCTTATTTCAAAACTATCCAAAATCCCTGTTGAAAAAGTTTTGTAACTAATAGGTCAACAAAATAAACCCATACATTTAAACTTGATCTGTTATTCAGATTTTGTTGCCGGAGGTACATGCCTCATTTATGTCAGTAATCTACAGCAAACGTTTCAAACTGAAACCTCTACATTTAAAACCTGCTTGGTCTCCTTAAAGCCCTCTCTGGCACTGAGGCTGAACACACAGGGTGTGCCGTGCACAGATGCATGACTGTGCTGGTGTCTGCACTCGGAGCGGGAGGTCGTAGACTGAGGAGGCGTCGGTGTTGACATTTCAGTGTCAGTCCTGAAAGATAAGGCTCTATCTGCTTTGAGAAGGTCAAACAAACACTTCAGCAGCAAAAAACATGACCTGCAGTCAGATACATACAACATCTGATGCTCCACACTGCCCCCTGCTGAGAGGAGTGTGTCAGTGGGACTGATGTGACAAATTCAAACTTCAGCACTGAAGCGTTTCCTTTGCTATTTTGGCCCAAAATCACACATGCCGATAGAAACAGGTCACAACATATTCTAATCCGCAAAGTTAGGACACAATACATGCAACAAATCCGGCATTTATCATTTGTAAAAATATGGAAACATTAGATTAAGTCGAGGACCAGAGTCAAACTGGGATATTTGACAAATTGGGCAAAATAATTGTGTAAAATGGACAGAATAAATACAGTACAGGATAGTTCATCAAAACATGCAGTTGAAAGTGCTTTGGACCATACGTTTCGTATTTCTTTACACATGTATGGCTATTGGCTACAAAGAATGTCGATTTAATGTGAAACAACTGTAATGGTCTTCAATTAGGCACAATGTGGAATGTGGAAATTCAAATATTTACATATACTCAAGTAAGAGTAACATTACTTTACAATAATTAAGTAGAAGTAAAACGTAGTGGACCAAAGAATTACGTAAGAGTAAAAAAGTAGTTGGAGGAAAAGTGACTTGAGTACTGTCAGTAACTGTCTGATTTATGTTTCAGTAGTGAAGAATTATAACAAAACAAGAAATACATCACATTTTTACTCAAATAAGAAACAGATACTTCATTTCAGTATCACTCAAGAATAAGTAAAATGTACTGCATGAACAAACTACTTAAAAGTAAAAGTTCAATCAGCACTGCCCACCTCTACATATGATAGACCGTATTTGAGATATAAAGAGATATACTCTTATTTAATAAGATGTCAAATGTATTTTCTGTATGCAAGCAGGCTATTCCATTAGCAGTTAGCATTAGCCACCAAATTATGAACTATCCAGATGTTTTCAGCTGTTGTCAACCGTTGACCACCTTTAGGTCAAAGCCTCATCATTACAGGAACAGGCCAGTGTTTTTACATACTGAGATATGTTCTTACCTCAGCTTAGACAAGTTGATGTGTACCTGTCTGGTCTTTGTGCGTGCGCTCAGTCATGCAAATGTTGTTAGCATTTAGCCTCTCCCAGCAAAGGTATAGCTACAAACTGGGGTGAAGTTAGAAGCTACCAAGCTTTTCCAGGTTTTCCCTATTTAAATACAGTTATGTGAGCCTTTACACGATCCAAGTATAGTTACACAAAATCAAACATGTCGATTGTCTAAGTGGATAAAAGGGGTACTATGTTGTAAGGCATAATAATACCTTAGGAGCACTTCGACGTCCGTGCAGTAATATCTCACTTTACTGCGCAGACGTACTTCTAACTACTCCTAAGGTATGATAACTTCACCCCAGTTTGGTACTATACATATACTGTGAGAGGCTAAATGCTAACAACATTTGTGACTGAGCGCACACACACAGACCAGACAGGTATGCATCAACTCATCTAAGCTGAGGTAAGAACTGTTGGCTATTTCTATATATGTTTTTGTTATAATAGGCTTTAATGATTATATGAAACTGTGTTGATTGTAATCTGTGCTCTTGGGGTGATTTGAAGTGCTGTATTGTTGTCCTTACTCTTGGAATCCACTGGGGGGCAGTGTGTTATAAGGTGGAGTCAGATCGCGCAGAAGCATTCCAAGGACATTGATTGGTTCTTCAACAAGTAGCCGCCTACTTCCTGTGTCTATAAACTTATTTTTGAACACTTCTTTAGAACATATCTCAGTATGTAAAAACAGTGGCTTATTCCTTTAATAATGTGCATACAAATGAGCATCTAAGGCTCTGTCCACACGAAGTCGCACTCACGACTAAACACAAAAAATATCATATCAATCCAGTATATCATCCACATGAAACCTGCATTTTGCGGCTTCTATATTTCAGCCACAAATAGGTATACTTAAATTACACAAATGACTGTCCTCTGTTGAAGCTGGGGGAGATTCTGGGTGTATTGTTAAAGCTCCGTAGGACATCGGCGTTAGCAAAGAGGGACTAGTTAGCCCCAAACGAGCGCTTATTTTCCAGGCAAGAGCTCCTCGCATAACACATCTACGTCCAAGAGGGTCTGAATGCAGCCGATGGAGAGCCACGCGTCACAGGAAATGACCTCCACGCTTTTCCGCGACACATATGTATGGTCTTAGAGGAAAGACAACAGAACTTTAGACCCAAGCTGAAGAAAACTCAACACATTCTGATCATGATAAACTCCTTTTCAACTTCATCTGGAAAAATAAACACCATTATTTGAAAAAGAACTTACTCATTGGACGGAGGAGGAATTGAGATGTTGGACTTCGGTGACTTAAATCAAACATTTAAAGTGAAATGGTTACAAGAATGCATCAAAAGTCCCAAATGGTTATGGTGTTTTATCCCAAATGAATGGGAGGCACGGTAGCACGGGGTCAGCCCTATGTTCCCCGGTACCTATGTTCCCCCACTTCTATGGATTAAGATTAGGCACCAGCCCACTATCCTTAAGGTTAGTGCCTAGGGCAGGGTCAGGGTTAAGCTGATTGATATATGTATGACATTTCACTCTCATGACTTGTGATTGGTTGAAGTACAAACTTATCTACGGGAAAAAAAATTCACACCCGGGGAACATAGGACCCGGGGAACATAGGTATGCACCCAGTAGCACAGCGGTTAGCGCTCGTGCTTCACAGCTAGAAGGTCCCGGGTTCGATTCCCACCTGGACAGGGCATTTCTGTGTGGAGTTTGCATGTTCTCCCCGTGTCTGCGTAGGTTTCCTCCGGGTACTCCGGTTTCCCCTACCACTAAAAACATGTACATGTACAAAACATCATATCAAAACAATGCCAAACTTCTCATAAACAGTATTGAGCTACATAGCTGGAAATGTAATGATACAACCTAAATGTACATATTATTGGAATTCCATATTTGTTAAGATCAATTAAATCTGCCCTTCCAATTGTGTATTATAAACAAAGTAAGATAATTACATTATAAAATATGACAAAGGTGCTGCTTCTGTCAGACGCTCATCTAAAATTTTACCCACCCGTTCTTTTCCTGTTCATCCAGCTCAAAATCTTGGCAGGATGCTGAAATCTACTCCACTTGTGCTTTCTGTTTTAATTTAATCCAGTTAAAACATAAAACTTATTGTACTGTACTAGAATAAACGGATAACAACGGCAACAAAACCAACCAAGAGCAGCCAGTTGAACAGAGCAAATGAGGTCTACTGGAAACAGCAGGCAGCAGATTGTTAAGTGTAACGTGAGCGCTTACCAGGTGTGTGGGAGTGCACAGGCCGCCTCTGTACTGGTGAAAGTCCGTCTGGATGACACACACACGCTTGTCCATCCTCACAGCCCCATGTCTGTGGAGCGCTCTGCCCCAGGAGACAGCACACAGGGTTAGCCACACCCACACAACTGTCTGGCTTATTCACGCGCGCTTGTACCACCTCTCAGCCCCGGGTTTGTGGAGGCGGGGACTAGAAGTGCAGGTGTGGGGAGAGTTACCTGTGCAAAAGACCCACCACAGCCAGCTATGAGTCGAAGAAAAGATCCTCCGTGGGATCACTGACTCGATGGTGTTTTCTTCATATGGCTGTAAAGGTTAAGTTAAGTTATACTTTATTTGTCCCCGTAGGGAAATTCGTTCTCTGCATTTGACCCATCATCGATGCTGCTGGGGCGGCCTGTAGGAGCAGCCAGCGTGGGTCAGCACTCGAGGACCCAGCTCCAGATGTGAAACAAGGCTAATGGTCAGAAACACCTGGCAGGAGGATTCACCTACTGTACATGTTTTTAGTGGTAGGGGAAACCGGAGTACTTAGAGGAAACCTACGCCGACACGGGCAGAACATGCAAACTCCACACAGAAAGTCCCGTCCAAAGAAAATGAAAGTCTGTGTTGATGACCATATTATCCCCTTTACAGGTCATTGTCCATTCAGTATTTGCCCTTGCTGTAGCTAACGGTCTCATGCTGGATTTTAAGATCTACATGAAATCAGCCAAGATTGGAAGTGGGAGCAGCGGATGTGCCTCGAATGGTGGAAACAGTTCCAACTGGGAGCCTGATTTTTTTTTTTTAATCGCTGCTTTACATCAGTGGATCTCATGAATGCCCTTCTTGCAAGGGGGCCTACAAGCAACTGGGACTTTTATGAAGAATGGAGTCCCAAAGCAGTCCAGGTGCGGAGGCTAGCTGTGATTAAACAGTACAACGACCACATGGGAGCTGTAGATCTGTGTTATCACATGTTGAGCTTTTACTGGATCTCTGCAAGGACCAAGAAGTGGACAACTCATGTTATTGCACACTTTTCTGACGTCCAAAAAACATTCTTGCTTTGAATGCGGTCGTGTTGTTAAACTGCATAAGGCAGCGTGCCATCGCTGCTGAGATACGACGGTCATTTTACCTGAAAGGCAGCTGTTTGTGGTGTAAGTAAGTATTATTGCTATTGTAAATATAAAATGAAAGGCAGATGTAACAAACATGCACCAAACGTGACTTCCTCAAACTCACTCTCTGAGGCAGATCACCTTCTGCCTCGGCCTGAAAACTCTGTATGTGAGGTTTACTATGTGCGACTTCCCACATCAAGTTGTGTCTTTATAAATCTCAAACTTTACACATTACGTACGTCACTTTTGGGCCCATTTTGTATGTGAGCTTCATGAATGAGACCTGAGGGCAGGAAGTTCTGATAGGCCCTTCACATAGTTTTATGGCCCGCAACACAAGTGTCAATTGTAATGTTTCATATACAAAACCAGTCAAAGTTTGGAAACACTTTTTATGCATCAGCTTTTCTTTATTTTCAACAAACTCTGAAATTACTCTTTCTCTCTATGAGCTTCATAAGGTATTTGTCCCTTAATAACAGTCTGTGAACAGTCTGTGAAGTCAAAACTATCGGTGACGCCCTCGTGAAGCTCACTGAGCAAATGTCCAAAGTGCAAAGCAGTAACCAAAACAAAAGGCGGCTTTTTGAAGAATCTTTATTTTATTTGTTTAGTTTAAAACATAATTCCATATGTGTTCATTCATAAATGAATGCCTTCTGACAAAATCTACAATGGAAATAGTCTTGAAAATAAAAGAAAAAGCAATACATAAAAAAGTCCAGTCAGGCACAACTAAAACAAGCACAAAACCAGGCACAACAAATGGTGCAAAACTAATAACGACAGAGTTCCCTTTTACTAGTGTTAGTGACAAATGAGAAAAGAATATGAACCTATTCATCAACTTCTGCCATGCAGCTATAGGTCCATACACACATCTGCTCTACATAGTAGCCTTATGATAAAGTGTCCCCACCAATAGTAACACCAAACCTACGCCCTTGAGTACTGGTATCAAAAGAATGTAACGGTATCCGGCCTTAGCCATGACGTATCGAAGAAGTAAAGCTGGAACACACCTGTATTTATAAACACATCAATTTGGACACTATGGGGGTCATTTAGACAGGTCGTAAATAGCGAGTGGAAGCTTGAAAATAGAATATGGATTTTTGTGGGCATGTTGCACCAACGGTACCATTTGAAATGGCCTGAATCCCACTATTAGGGCCCCAAATCTGACAAGTAAATGACAGAATGCTGCGTGAGTCAAAAATGTGCAAATGGCTGTGCTGCCAATCCACTTTTGCTCTTTGTGTTTGAACACAGAACCTAAAATCAATCTGTTGGCCATTACTCATCTGTCATTGTAATTCACTCTTGTGCCACAGTGTGTCGTCTTTTTGCTACATCTTGAGCATGTGCTAGAGCGTAAGCCAGGGTCAGAGCTGCAGTAGAGATAAGCAAAGTCTGACGCCTAGTAGGGGTTTTATAAATCCCTTTTTTTTTTTTTTGAGCATAGGACTTTTTCTTTTTTTTCTCCCTTTAGGGAACTTTAGGGGCTCCGTAGGATCCGGATCAACAGCACAACAGGACTTACTCCTAAGGACAGCTCCTCACAAACACACCACATCACTCAAAGCAATCCAAATTAGGGCTGCCTTAAAGTATCCAGAGTATCCAATAGGCCCCCTCGCACTGTTGTATAGCCCCATAACCGTGTGGCAAAAAGGTTTATGGCCATTGGACAACGATTGTGCAAGTTGTCCCACTTAAACAGGAGAGAGTCCTGTAATTCTCATCATAGGTACACTTCTACTGTACCTATGATGAGAATGGAGGTACACTTCTACTGTATATCTACTGTATTATTAGAAAATCACTGCAAGATCTCCCATCGTGGTGGGCAAATGATCTTGTAGCCCAGAACTACACAGGGGGAACTGAGGAGAGCTGGGACCACAGTAACAAAGGTTACTATCAGTAACACACTGCGTCGTCATGGATTAAAATCCGGCAGTGAGGTACCCCTGTTTAAGCCAGCACATGTCCAGGCCCATTAAGAGTTTGCCAATGACCTTCTGGATGATCCAGAGAGGTTTGGGACAATGTCATGTGGTCAGATGAGAGTAAAGTTATTTCATGAAAGGATGCAACACATGTACACTGTGTATGTGTAAATGCTGCTTACGGTTCATTATGTAGCTTATCTTTGTTGCTTTGTAATTAGCATTACTCCCTTTAGGGAATGTATACAGAGCAGAGTTCAGTCATATATCATACTTAAGGTAAATGCCATCATGAGTGGATATAATACATGTTTTGCTTTGTATTGCATTGAGTTTGAGAGTGGGCGCTCATAAACTTCTTGCTTCAGCCCACTCCTTTTGAGCAGAATGCTCAAATAAACAATTAAAATAAACCAAACTACAATGTAAAAATCTGGATTATTTGTTTTTTCTCATATTCTGTCTCTCACAGTTGAAGTGTACAGTGATGGGAATTACAGACCGCCCTCATCTTTTTAAATTTTAAGTGGGACAACTTGCACAATCAGTGTCTGCCAAATACCCTTTTCTGCCCCACTGTAGTTGCTCGTTTTTGCAAATAGAAATGAAAGAATGTAGCAGGTCACTTTCCTGTTGGTCTTTAAATTCCTGCTGAATTGTCCTTACTTTGCCTCTTGAGTGAGTCGCACTGTCCCACCACCAGAGCAGCAGAACTAACGGGACATTGTACTCCTTTAGTCACACATCCCTCATGTGCTCAACTGCTGCTGTTGCCCCAGGCAGCCTGGTCTCACAAAAATGCATTTTAAATGACACGCCTTTATAGTGCACATTTAGCACGTCATTCATTTTCCACACATATTCATATTCATTAGCACATATTCATTTTCCACTTTTTTCGTGTCTGCTGAACGCCAAAATATCCCCATACAGTACAATCCTATGGCAACGTTCTATTTCATGCTCATTAAAAAAGCCAACGGAACTTGACGAGTATTTTCCGAAATCTCGGATAATATTTCTCTACAAAATGACTTTTACTAAAGCCTTTTTCTTACCATCCGCTGTCTTCATGGGACGAGTGCTCCATTACAAGTCCCACAAATGTGCAGCTGTCATGCTCATGTTTTAGTACATGATAAAAAGTGATGATATGAATGTCTTTAGCTCGGATTATCCCTGGACGTCCTGCTATGTGCTCATTACCACTGTGCCATCAAATGTTGCCACTCTGAGGCCACTGTGATTGAATGGCATTGGGCAGTGTTTGTTTCATTAATGCAGTTGACAAAAAAACGGCCTGTATTTAACGCGAAGAATGAGGAAAAGGAGAAAAATAAACATGTGCCAACACAGCCAGCGATCAAGGGAGACTTCACGCACAGGCATCATCGTGACAGAAGTCTCTGCAAAGCCTGAACGTCCGCCAGTACGTGTGCGTCTATGGGCTAAAAATACATTTCTGACGGTATTGACCAATGATCGAATCTGCTCTGCACCGGTCACTAACAGCACTGTGGGAATGACAAGCCGCAGATCAGGGACATATGAGGATTAGTTTAGTTTTAGTTTAGTTTATTAGTTTATTTGAGCAGTTAAAATTCTGCTCCAAAGGAGTGGGCTGAAGCAAAAGCTTATAAGCGCCACCCCCGACATCATTGAAATAAAAACAATTGATGAAATCACACTAGTACAGGGAGCATGACACAAGGCACAAGACACACGAGCAGGAACACAGCATGCACACACACAACGTACCCCTCCGTGACCCAACTTTGCCTGTTATATTTACAATATCAATCCTACATTAAGCAACATCATACTGCCCCACCGGCAAAAGAGAACCTACAACCCACCAGAGCGGTCGTTTCAACACGGACCACACCCACAAAGCACCTCTAGAAATGTCCGTATAAATATAAGTTAACAGAATTTAACGGAACGGAAAGGAAAACAACTGAAAGGAAACACAACTACAACAACTGTCTCATTTCATGTACGCGATGACTAATACAAAGCAAGTGAAAAAGGAGATCATTAAGTTATTTATACACATATATGCACACATACACACATCCTTTTGTTTTTTTCCCTCTTTCTTTACAGATGGTTACAGAAGGTTACAGATGTTACCACTGCCAAACACAGATAACAATTTCAAAAGGCTCTAGTTCTGTGTTCAAAAGGCACATTAATATACATATTATATTATCCGTGATCTTGCAACTTCCCAGCTGTCATTTCCTTCATTCAGTTTTTGTTGTTGTTGTTGTTGTTGTTGTTGTGTGTGTTCAATGGATTATGTAATATGTAAGCCCTATATACTGTAGTGCGTTAAAAAGCCAGGGTGTAGAGCGGGTCCATTGAAGAGGGCAGTAACTCCCCATCAACAAACCCCCACCCAGCTGCCCTAACTGGCTGTATTTGTAGATGATGTTCCTATGCTTAGTGGTGCATTAAAAGACGAGGTTTATGAGCCCGTTGGGAGGGTCCCTCTCAGCAGATCCATAACTCGCTTATCCTAATTCTCAATTTGTAATTTAGAGCAATAGCATGACAACCGTTCAGAGCAACAACACTGTCTTAGTTAATAGAATGCAATTACAAATTGATCCTACAACTCCCCCTTGTGGCAACGTGTTTCTTCTTCTCTGTACTTTTCAAAGTCTTTTGTTTGTATTTATATTTCAACAGGTTGATGTTTGGACATCGTTTCATCTCCATCTCCATTTTGTTCCACAATTGTACACCATTAACTGTCGGACTAAAGCTTTTCAAAGTTGAGCTATGTTTCTGAGTCCTAAAGTTCAATTCATCACGTAATTCGTAACGACCAGTACGTTCTTGGAACCTTCTTTGTATTTGGCCCGGTAACAGTTTGTATCTTGCTTTGTATAACATCTGTACTGTTTGGAACTCAACAATGTCACAAAACTTCATGATCTTTGATTTTAAAAATAATGAGTTTGTGTGGTCCAAAAACCCAACTTTATGAATTAATCGGATAGCTCTTTTTTGCAACAATACTATTGGTTTTACTGTGTTTTTATAAGTACTACCCCAAACCACAGTACAATAATATAAATATGGCAAAATCAGAGAACAGTATAAGATATGTAGAGCTTTGATATTTAAAATGTGCTTTGCTTTTGCTATTACTGAAATACTTCTTGATATTTTAGTAGATATATATTTAATGTGAGATTTCCAAGTCATTTTATCATCTATAATAACTCCAAGGAATTTGATTTCATGCACCCGCTCTATGACAACACCCTCTATCTGAATTGCTTCCTGAGCATTGGAATTACAGTTGCCAAATATCATCATTTTACTTTTACTCAGATTTAGAGATAATTTATTTTGTTTGAACCACTTATTGACACTTTTGAGTTCCAAGTTAACAATCCGACACAGTTGCTGTAAGTCGTCACCTGATGCAAAAATATTTGTATCGTCAGCAAACAAGATAAATTTAAGTACTTGAGACGTTTTACAAATGTCGTTAATGTACATATTAAACAATTTTGGGCCCAGAATGGACCTTGAGGTAAACCACACACAATTTGTCGACAACTCGACTGATAATCACCTATTTCACACATTGTTTTCTATTTTTTAAATAACTGGTAACCCACTGTAGAGCTACCCCCCTAATCCCATAATGTTCTAGTTTATTAATTAGTATATCATAGTTTATTGTATCAAACGCTTTACTCAGGTCAATAAATAACCCTATGGCATATTTCTTGTTATCTACAGCATTAGTTATTTCTTCAATTATATCAAAGAGCGCGTGTGAGGTTGAGTGATTATTCCTAAAACCAAATTGATTGTCCGAGAGTAAATTACACCTTTCAATAAAGCTGTCAAGTCTAGAGTTATAAACCTTCTCTAAGATTTTGAGAATTGCGGTAAAAGGGAAACAGGCCTGTAGTTTGTGAAGAGATGTTTATCTCCTGCCTTGAACAGAGGAATCACTTTTGCTACTTTCATACCATCAGGAAATTGTCCAGTTTGCAGCGACAGGTTACAGATGTGTGTTAACGGCTTAGAGATACTTTCAATAACACTTTTTAAAGTTTTCATATCCATGTCATGGTAATCTGTCGAAGTTTTATTTTTACACCCTTTAACAATGTCCAGTATCTCCTTTTCCTCCACAGGTTTGAGGAACATGGACAGAGGATTTGTATCTATCAATTCACAATTATAATTCTCAACATTTGTAATTTTTGCAGCAAGATTTGGTCCAACATCTACAAAGAATTTATTAAATGTATCGACTACTTCATTCATATTATTTAAAGTGTTATCCTCATCTTTGAAATATTTTGGATAATTAATCGATCTTGGTTTATTTCTAATTATACTATTTAAGATATTCCATAAACCTTTAATATTATTCTTATTGCTATCTAACAACTTATTATAATAATCCTGTTTACATTTTCTAATGATACCTGTCAGTTTATTTTTATATTTCTTATATTTATCTTCCGCTTCTTTTGTTCTATTATTTATAAACTTTTTGTAAAGTGAATTTTTTTTCTTACATGCATTTAAACAAACCCTTGTTTATTGTTTATTGGTTTATTTTGGTAGGGACAGTGCAAGTTAATGAACAAGCCACACCGGATTGTAGCCTTGGGCTAATTTCCATCCGTCGTCCCCCATGCGCACTCTCATTCATCCTGGCCTATTGTACATGTTTTTAGTGGTAGGGGAACCGGAGTACCCGGAGGACACCTACGCAGACACGGGGAGAACATGCAAACTCCACACAGAAAGGCCCCGTCCTTGGTGGGAATCGAACCCGGGACCTTCTAGCTGTGAAGCACGAGTGCTGTACTACCGTGCTGCCTTGGACATCCATGGGTTTTCTTTACACTTTCTGTTATTACTGTATTTTTTTGTTGGACAATTTTTATCATAAACCTTTTGGAATACTTGCACAAACTCATCATATGCTTTATTAGTGTCAATCTCTCTGTATATATTACTCCAATCTTGCTTCAGTAGCTCCTTATTAAGTGCATCGATAGTTTTCTCTGTTTTAACCCTTCTAAACCAGTACATGGTATCCTCTTCATTATTTTGATTTTTTAATCATCATTTTTATATATTACAAAAACTGGAAGGTGGTCACTTATGTCATTTATCATTAGTCCGTTGATTAATTCAGTTTCTATTTCATTTGAAAAAATGTTGTCAATTAGAGTAGCACTATGGGTTGTAATTCTGCTCGGTTAGTTATTAGAGGATACAAACCTATGCTGAATAAGGTATTTATAAATTCGTCCGTCTTTTTGTGTTTCTTTGCATTTAACAGATCGATATTAAGATCTCCCCCACAAACATGACTTTCTGATTTGAGCTTGAAAAGTGCTCCTCCATCCAATTAGAAAAAAACTCTATGTCGGAGTCAGGAGTCCTATAAATACAGCTTACAATCATATTTTTCTTTTTTTCCCTTGTAATTTCTACAGTAAGGCATTCAAGTACATCATCCACTGCCATAGTCTTATTTTCCATTACTTTATAACTGTAGTTTGAGTCTACAAACATAGCTACGCCCCCACCATGCTTGTTTCGTCTGTTCATACTTGTAAACTCATAACCTTCAATACTAATGTCAATTTCTCTGTTATTATGAAGCCATGTTTCTGTTATTAAAATTACATTAAATGGCTTTGAAAACTGTTTTAAGAAGCTTTTGATGTGGTTAAAGTTTGCATAGAGGCTTCGACTATTGAAGTGGATTATCGAAGATGGACACAGTTTTTACAGGAATTTCCCTGCACTTTTCCCCGGAAATAAATGACCCCGCTAGATGCAGTACATGCCTCAGCTAAACACACGCCTTCTGAAGCCTGAAACAGCTTCGACAATCATGATCATCTTTGTGATTCTCTCTTAAACCATCACACAGCGAGACGAGAGCAGCTCAGGATTTACCATCCCTACGTCGTGCAATGCGACTAATCTTATAAACAAATAAACCGCCCAGTGTTCACCAGGCATTAGACCTGTGCCCTGGATGACTTCTAGGATTAACCAATGACTGTAGTGAGCCGCCCCCTTCATTTGCATGAGGAGAGAGAAATCAAGAAAAGAATAATGTTGCCTACATTATTCACTAGCAAGGACCACGCCACAACAAAGTGCAATTAGGATTTATTCACAAGGTTATAGTGCGGAGTGAAACTGGGCGAGACTGTGGGTGGGGGCTCCGTCTCGGATGAACCCCAGCTCTTCGGGACCCCCCCTCGAAGCAGAAGAATCATTGCTGAAATTGAACAGACATGAACAGACAAACAAACTGAGATGACGAGGCTTGGCCTGGTACATAAGGCTCATGGGTAATTAGAGGCGTGGTTAGGTGAATGCGTGTGTGGTTGGTGTGCAAAGCGTGATATGTTGAGGCGTGGTCCTGCACCTGAACCTATCAATAAATATACTGACTCCATTTATGGAAAGGGAAATCTTTAACCTTGTATGATAAAATATCTATTGTCAATTCTTTCATTTTTCCTCAATTTATTTATTTATTTATTTTTGTCATTACCAGCCCCATCACAAAACTTTTTTTTAAGATTTATGAGCAGAACATCTTCGATTTTGCCTGGGAAGGCAAGCCAGAAAAGATGAAAAGAAAGGTTTTGTACAATGAATATGAATATAGGGTCTGAAACTTCTTAACCTTGAAGCTTTGTGTCTGTCTTTAAAAGCATCAATTGTTCCAAAGATGTATCTAAACACTGAGTGGTACACATGTGTCCTGTTGGACAAAAACATGTAATAATAATAATAATCTCTTGGATTTGTATAGCGCTTTTCAATGTACTGTATCATCAGAAACTGTATCTGTTTTTACAAGTGATGCCCTCCCATTTTCCTTATGTAGAGAGTCTGCTGGGAAACATCTCAGGGTTTATAAAGGAAACAATCCATTCATGGTGGTGTTTTCAATTTTATGTACCAGAAAAAAGAGATGACATTTTGCAGCAGATAATATGGATGAATTCTAATATTGTAATAGATGGAAAGATGAATTATTTTGTTAATGACATTATCAATGAGAATGGTAAGATTATAGAGTATGATGAATTTAGAATTATGTATGGTGATGCTTGTTCAAGCTTTTCCTTGGAGTAACTGGAGTAGGCTAATTGGGGGGGAAATGAAACAAATAATTAACTATGGAACTAGTAAACTATTAGTTTGTAAACCTCCAATAGGAAACTCTAGTTGGCAAAAAGGAACTAAAATAAATAGAAAAATAGATTTTTTTTTTTTAAATAAAGAAATCTCTGAAGGCTGCCCCACACATGGAAAATGGGAGGACTTTCTTGACTGCCCGTTGCCGTGGGATACAATATTTAAATTAATCTACAAAACTACTATCGTGTGCAAAATCTGAGTGTATGTAAATGAAGGTTACATGCTGAGCCCGACCTGGACATAATCTGGACTGGACCTGGTTTTAAGAACCCTTTAAACCATCTAATTTCACAACCTGGTCTGGTGAAGATAGTGCCGAGAAACAAGAAAAAAGGTCCGCACAGCTTACTTAGCTCCCAAGCAGAACAAAATGATTTATTGCTTACACCTAGGTGACGTTTCGGTCGTCTTGGCCCTTCATCACTTTACTGTGTAAGTGTATCTTTTGTTTTTATGTTAATTTCATTTTGTTTGTATAATACAATAAGAAATAATAATAATACAAAGAATAATGTAGGCTGTAAAATAAAGCTTTGACTAAAAATGAAATGGAAATAAATAAATACATTCATTCGTAAATGCAGAAACAAATGAAAGAATAAATAAATAAATGCAGACAGAATAATAATAGACAGAATAAAAGTCTTTATTATGTTTTTTTTTTTTTTTTTTAAAGAGGCGTTTAATAACTCATATATATTTTTTTACTTCAGCATTTAGGCAGGCATTTAACATTTAGGCATGTTCATTAAAAATATAATATTTTTAGTTAAGCATTTGCAGTTATATTATAGTTATAGTATATAGTTTTGGTCGCCCATAATTTTGCACTGACGTTTAATTAAAAAAAATATATTTATTTTAATTAATAAAAACGTGTTGTCCCTCCTCCCCTTGCTCTGAGCCAATCGTTTGGCCGCCTGTGCGCAGTGGGCGGGGCGTTGGTGTTATCCTCGGCCTGTGTTCGGGGCTAACGGTGTATGGGTTACGGTAACTGTAACGTGTCGCTGCTCCTGCTTCCCTCGGTTTCTCCCGGACCAGTCGTCGGTAAAAGACCTCCGCGTGCTCTCCCCTGGTGCTCGCGGACATGGCGGAGCGTGTGGCATACATCACCCGCGTGCAGAGCTTCAGCGCCTGCCATAGACTCCACAGGTTAGTGCCTCCGTGCCTCGGAGATGGCCGTATTGTTCGGATATTATTATTATTCTGCACTACAGGACTGACCGGGACTCAACCAGGTCTAAGGCAGGACTTACATCAGGGTTCAAGGGACTAAACTCGGACTAAAGCAGGAGGAGGGCTGAAACAGGACAAAGGAGGGGCTAGGGTTTGTTTGATTATTCATTAACCATTGCGTTAACTATGGCTAGTCCTCATTATTAAAAAATATATATAGCTAATAAAAATCTGTGTACATAATATAAAAGTCAAATAAGACGAACTGTGTTTGTTGTAATATGTGGTCCATTTGTCCAGTGTTGGTTACAGGAAGAGTCACATGACCATTCATTTCATGTCATGTATGAAACATTATGCAGAGGCAGGTAGTACTCTGTTACATTTACTTAAGTAGATGTACTGCATGTACTTGAGTCACTTTTTGAAGAGATTGTACTTGTTAGAGTTATATCTATGGTACTTTTTACTTCTATTTTGATATCACTTGTTTCACAATGAGTGAATCTTTGAGCGTCAAAAGCTTCATGTGACACATTAAACAGACGTAGTTTGTGATTCATGGACTTCTGGGAGAAAACACATTTTTGTATGTTTTTCTCTGGCATTTCCTACTTGGATTTTTACATAACTTCATGTTTTGTTTTCTTATTACGGGGACCCCGGGGGATATTTGAGCACTTAGCAGGGTGCACTTGGAATTACTAAGAAAGTGAAACAGGAGAACTTCAATAGTAATTTCAAAGGAGAGTTAGTTTTAATCACGTTTTTCAGCAAGCAGTTTGATTTAGAGAGTATTTCAGCTTCATTTTGAACACAACACATTATTAAATGCTGAATAATCTCAGTTTAGTTGGTCACTTTGTTATAATATCGGCAAGATCATCGAGGTCTGGGGTACTCGGAGAATACCTAAATGAACGTCTCACGTGAGACACCACTCTGAAATCAGACTTTTCCGCTCAATCTTAGTACTTTTTTTACTCTTACTTTACTTGAAATGATTTCAAAGTAAAGTTGCTCTTCTTTGAGTAAATATTTGAGCTCAGTTGAATATGAACTCGTCATACAGAATCTCGATACAAACCACCTGCTGAAAACATGTGCATGCTGCTGTCTTCAATCAGACAGTAGTGAGTGAGTGGTTGGTGGTGGTCGGAGGGGCCGATGGCGCAGACTGGTGCCTCGCTTCTGTCAGTCTACCCTAGGGCAGCTGTGGCTACAACAGTAGCTTACCACCACAGAGTATGGAGTGAATGAATAATGACGACAGTGTGGCGCTTTGAGAAACTTGGTAATACAGGCTTGTAAAGCGCAATACAAGTGTAAGGCATTATTATTATTATTATTATTATTATTATTATTATTATTATTATTATTATTATTATTATTAGATGCACACTGTCATTGTGTCCTTGGGCAAGACATTTCACCCGACTTGCCTCCTGTGTCTGTGTTCACTGGTGTATGAATGAGAGAGTGAATGGGTGAGTGGTTCCTTGCTGTAAAGAGCTTTGGGCCTAATGTAGGTGGAAAAGCACTATATTTAAAATTTACCATTATGTTCCAAACTTCAAATATAGCCAGAAATCCTTAAGTCTTTTTTGCAAATGAAAAAGGGCAAAATTTGAATTACTTCAAATGGTTTTGTGCCGTTTTGTGCAACTGCCACGTGTTTGTCATGTGGTGAAAGCCAGTTATCCGTTTACTCGACTCTTAGAACCCGCAGTTCTTTCTTCATTGGTTTGAGCGGTTGGAAGAACAATAGATGTACCAGTTATCCAGTCCAACATGTACTACTGGGCTTGTTATTACTGCATTACTAATAGGGTTGGGCGATGTCCCCTTAATTGGCAGTTGACGATGTTTACAGTGAACCAGCTCTCATTATAAGCATTTTTAAAGACATTTACATAGCCTATATATATAGGCTGAATTTTATTTGTTAGGAAAAATGTGAGATTGCAGGATACATGTATCTAAACTAAACATGATCTGAACAGAGTCATGGAACACAAATTTTGCAATAGAAATGCGTTAAAACTCGACTTATTTAGAGTCATCTGCTCCTCAATAACAAGGCTCTTATCACACTAATACAGCTGTAATTCAGAGCTTATTATTTGCATTTGCTCAGTTTTAACGTAATGTTTAAGAAACAGTGGGTGAACGGGACAATATTTAGAAGTTTGCATCGTAGCCTACGTTATTGAAGCTGCTCCACGCGCCGCTCGGTCCGTGTGCTCTGCACCGCGTCTCTTTCTCTCCTCTCTCTCTCTCCCGTCCTTCGTGAAAACATCCAAACCCATGCTCTCAGCTCCGATGTGAGATCCATCGCGGCATTTTAAAACGGTTTAGTTTCCGTACGAAAAGCAAAGCGAAACCACGCGGTTAAACGCGGTTAAACAGTAGCTGCTTTTAGAGAGAGAGAGAGCCCCGCGCGTCAGAAATAGAGCAGCGCTGCGTCTTTATTTTAATAATTACGGCTAACAACACATCATGGCCGTTTCTCAATACTCAAGTAAACAAGTACATTCTCGTGTGCTCGGCAAGTATGTACTTGCCGAGCACACCAAAGGTATGGACTTGGGGAGAACGGGAGCACGCAGAACGGTTATTTGTGTATTGGAACAGCTGCATTCTTGATGATGTCACCAGACTGTCAACAGCAGAAACGCCCCCATGCGATGTGAAAATTATTAAGCAATTTATTTTTTAAATATATTACATATTTACATACTATACATTTATATATCCTATAAGTACATTTCTATCAAAAATAATATGCTATACAATATTGTTATAAATGCATGCGTGCGTACGTACGTACGCAATCATGGCTCGGCCTGCTATAAATACCCCTACGAGTGGCGCCACAACTTTGTGGGGAAGTTGATGTAGGTGCTGAAGTTGTAAATATTTGAGATTGTGAAATAGAAAGGTAATGGAGATCGCTGCTGTTGCTTTGGCCGCTGGCCACCTTTATCTGGAGGCCGAGGAGGAGGCAGCGACATTTAGGAGGCGGGTCGCCGAAATTAAAGCTTTAGTGAGGAGGAGGAGGGCGAGAAGGCGGGCCCTTATCGCATCTATTTGGCTCTTGGTAAGTTTATAGCTTTATACAGATTTAGCATAGACATGATCGTTTATGTCTAATTTTACAATATAAGTCTATGGTTATTTTACTACATTAACCTTTTAGCAGCCCTTGTATTGTCTTTGAACATTTGTAGGCTCTAGCTAGCCAGCATCATAATCCTTTGACATGACAGCAATGGTATTAAGTTTTGTTCATTACTCCCAATATGGAAATATTGAATTTACACCCCAGTGAGCAAGTGTTTGCCTTCAATAAGTATAACACAAATTTGTTTTATAATTTATTAACAAACATTTAAAAATGACTTTGAATGAAAATGACACAAAGTAGCCACAAGAGGGCAGCAAAAGGTTCAATGCTGAGTAATGAATGAATGTAGATTAGAGGACAGTCATCCCAACATATCATGGCTTTTGTGTTAATTGATTATGTACAATATATCACAGTATAAACATATTTTTTTAGGAACACACACAGCCACTGAGGCGGTATGCCAGCCTCAAGGCCTCTCTGCCGATCCTGGTGCGGTTTGCTTCTGGTGGGGCCATAAAACCCGCCTTTCGGGGGGCACATGGCCACTTTTGACCTGCTGGACCAGCTACTGCCCCAAAACAAGGACCATGGGTGGAGCCACGAGATGGAGCTGCTGGTCACCATCTACTGGCTGGCCTGTGGAGCATCTTGCCGGGCAACAGGGGACATCTTCGGGATGCCCGTGTCCTCAGTTTGCCGGGTTGCCCACAAAACAGTGGACAACATGATGTCCATTCTACACAGGTCTGTGTAGAATCAGTTCTCCAAGCATTTGTCATGTAGCAGTGGTGAAAGAAGGACAACAATTCTTAATTCAAGAAAGTCAAGACATGAGTTACAGTACAAATTTTCAAATCTACTTACCGTATACCTAAAAGCATGTCACATGTAGACAACTATGGTGCAATGCAAGCTTATCTTACAAAACATATTGCTGATGTTTTAAAAAATAAAAAGGGTAAGCGGAGACTGAAAGCTGAATGGTATTTTCTGGCCATTAACCTGATGTTTCAGATCACATATACAGTACATAACTACACTTTTTAAACATTGTACACATTTGTATTTGCATAGTACTAATATAAAATAATTTTCCTTTCTACAATATAAAATGCAGTCGAGCAGAAAGTACAGTACATAAAAAGCAGTAATGCATTATATCTTAGGTCTATCTATCTACATGTAGCAACGCAAAATACAGCCGCCACTGAGTGGTGAAAAAGGAGCCTTCCTCTTCTTTAGCGCCTTCTAGCGGTTACAATATTTGGTGGATATTTATAAACCTTGTAAACATCAGTAAAACATCAGTAAACGCGGCTTGAATCAAGGAATCCCCACACGTTTTTATTTCTTCGGTAGGCCAATTATTTCTTGAGATATGAATGAATAAAGTCCACACGCAGCGTCAAAATCTCCAATTAGAGGTCTGGACCGCGCTCGAAAAAAACACTTTTTTTCTTCTCGGTTTCCGCGGCAATAAATCACGTTCCCGCTCCGTCATATTTCCCAGTCAATCAGAATACATATAGCAGAGTCCAATAGTGCTGGTGACAACTGCATAGCTGCTGTAGATCCTGAGATATTGTGGAGGAAAGTCTCTGCAATCTTGACCGAAAGTTAATAATTTTTTTCAAAAGTCACCATCATAAACATAACATTTAAGAAGTATACTTTACTATCCGTGCTTTGGTTTGGGATGAAATAGTGATTTTAATCCGCGGCTTTGTGAAAAAAAAAACGGACCGCGCCGTGAGTTTTCCTGTCACTGTAATGCTGGCTGATAGCAGCTAGCATCAACTCCCCTCCGCTGATGCACGAACAGGCCGGCTGTAGAGCATGGATTTGAACAATTTCACGTTTAAGGAAGTGTACGATAGTCCTTTTACATATGATGTTTGTTTTGTTGCTGTTTTTGTCTCGGGAAAGGGGTGGAAGGTGGGTGAAACACAGAGCCGTGCTTCCCCAACCCGGGCGAAACTCTTCTGTTTGCTGCTCCAGTGCAGCGCGCACTCATTTGCATTAAGCCACAGTGCGGAGTTTTTGAACCACAATTTGGCACTTTTAACAAACTTATTCACGTAATGAATTTACCAAATCAACACAAATGCAATAGGATAATTGTAGCTTAATTTTCCACTATGAAATTACAACATTGGCAATTTTGGCAATTTTTACGCATAAAATGCCTTATTGTTATATGTAATCATTATATTACAGAAAACTTGCAATGCATTTTTTCCCCAGGTTTTTGTAAATAATAAACCGCAAAAGTTTCAAATTGATATCACCCACTTTAAAATGTGCCCTATTCGCCTGCAGTGTCTTGCCTTGATGATATGTTAAAATATGCAAATTAGTTGCTTTGTCTTAACTCATAAATAAAATCCGACATCATATTTGAAATCACTGACTATTTTTCTCTTAGGGAGTGAATTTTGAGAACAATATTTGGTGAAATGGGAAAGTTAGAGAACACGGAAGCTGGAAATCATACCGATTTTTGTGACAAATCGGTCCAGACTACTGTATATCCTATTCAAGAAGGTACTTGAGTCATCTTCTGTACTTGGTAGTTGAGGTCTCCAAACGTTTCGCCTCTCATCCAAAAGGCTTCGTCAGTGAACAAGATTACACTCAGCACACAGCGTAGATAAACACCAGTTGGGAGGAGTTGGGGTTGGCCCGGCTCCTCCCCTCTAATCACAGCTACTCTCCCCTGTGGGTAAACACCTTTGAAGTAGAGCGTCTGTAACGACCTGCTCCCCCCAGTATCGGTCAGTCCTGTCCTATTCATAGATGATCACTGCTAATTACCTGCCTATTGTTCTTTTGTTAGCTGAGGTATCGTCTTCTTGGACTGGCAGTGTCCTGTCTGTTTTCCCCGAAGCAAATTGGAGTAAAAAGCAGAAAGATTAAATCTGAGTCCACCATTTCGGTTCATGGAGGGATTTTCTTTTCTGACAAAAATAGCTTCTTTTACTCCTCTTTCAAACCAACGTTCTTCTTTAGCTAAAATTTTGACCTCCCCGTCCTCAAAGGAGTGATTGGAGGCTTTAAGGTGGAGGTGCACAGCCGACTGAGGGCCGCTTGTGCTTCTCTTCGGTGTTGATAAAGTCTCTTCTGTAAGACTTGTTTGGTTTCTCCAATATAATGTTCTTTGCATTCTTCTTCTTTGCATCGAATAGAATAAACCAAATTGCTTTGTTTGTGGCTAGGAGTTTTGTCTTTGGGATGAACTAATTTTTTTGTATATCCTATATCCTATTGTTTTCATTGTAACTGATTTCACCAAAAGTGGCCGAAAATGAAAACTGAAATACTCATAACTTTGAAAGTACTTAATGGATTTTAAAAATTCAAACTGCCCTTTCATCCTCTTGCTGTCCTCTACCATTTTATGCTGAAAGTATAAATACTGTGGATAGTTTTATCCACAGTATTTAAAATTTTCACCTGGCATTGCTACTACATGACAAAAGTATCAATAAAAAGATATGTATAAAGTTTGTTCTTAATGACTGCTTCTTGAAAAATGTGTTTGCACAGGGTGACACAGCTCCCCGCGAGGACACTCTGGAGCAGGTGGGAGCTGGCTTCGCCCGGCTCGCTGGGCACGAGGTGTTTCAGCGTGCGGTTGGTGCCATCGACGGGTGCCACGTCAGAATTGTTCCCCCTGCAGAGCCACAGAGAAAATTCTACATTAATAGAAAAAGTTTCACATCCCTTGTCCTCCAAGGGATGTGCGATGCCCAGGGCCGGTTGATTGATACATTTGTGAGCAATGTTGGGTCAGTGCATGACTCCCTCGTACTCCGCCGGTCACCCCCCCGGATACTTTCTGCTGGGAGACGGAGGGTCTCCAGCACCCCATCCCCATCATGATGCCTCATCGTCGGCCTGTGGCCAGTAAGGCATCCTACCTAAACAATAAAAAACTATTTACATAATGGGAAATGAAACTTGACTTTTTTGTTACAGATGAAAAGGAAGCAAGGTTCAACAGGCATCATGCCAGGGGGAGGAACATCATTGAGCGGACGTTTGGAGCTCTTAAAACAAGATGGCGCTCCATCTTTCATCGCGCTCTTGAGGTTAGACCGAGGTTTGCGCCAAAAGTCATCGCAGCCTGCTGCCTTCTGCACAATCTATGTGTGGAGGCTGGAGATGCCCTGCAGGAGGAGGAGGATGATGAAGATGGAGAGGAAGAGGCCTCTGTTATGGCAGAGAGGGAGCGCTCAGGTGTTGCCCTCAGAGCACAACTGGCTGCACAGGTGTCTGCGCCTCTGGACCTGGCAGCATGTCTGAATGAACATGACTACAGTACATCTAGAAACTTTTCTTAGATGTAGCCATGTTCATTCAGACATGGAAAGCCGGTGTAAATATGTATATAGAAAGTTGTTTGTTTTTTGTTCAAGTCTACATTTAGTTTAGTTAGATTAGTTAATTAGTTAGTTCTGTTTAATTTAGTTTAGTTATACCTTTTGCTATTAACGTTTGCTTATTGATTAATGTAAATTTATTGTGTTCATGTTTTATTCCAATCATTGTAAATATAAAAAAAATTTCAAGGCATCTGTGTTGATCCTATAAATACCATGACTTTGTAAACAATGAGCTTGAGCTTCTTCAGGAAGACTTTTATGCCTGAGAAAAACCCTTTAAATCAATTATTATAAACAATTATTACTTTTTGGGTAATTTTACCACAACATTGACATCTACCCCAGTCCTAGAGAATGACGTTGCAGCTGAAGCCAGGGAGATGTATCAGTGCGCCGGGCTGTGTGTTCGTGTGTCTGCTCCTGCAGAACAGCCACATGTCTGGGTAAACAAGACTACAAATAGCAAACCACACAAATGCAGTCCTGCCCACTCAGACATGCTGAAGCACTGATGTCAATATCTGCAAACAAACAATGACATTTTATACTTTTTTTGTATCTATACATCAATGTACCGGTAGTTATTTTACTTTTACTAATTTTCCATAAGTAAAAAAATCTTGGCAAACATATTTTCTCTGCTGATTACATTTAATTGTGCAGAAATAGGAATTCTGTTCAAATATAGAATTATCCCTAAATAACTGCCTAACTTACTATTATCCCTGATACTTTGGCATACACATCCTAAACAAACGACATCACTTCTGCTTCCTAAATGATTCGTTTATTGAAATTTCTCAACAAGCTTTCCAAATAAATTCAGGAACTTTTGGCAGCTGCACTTTCTCTCTCCTCCGCCGTGGCCAGCATCTCTCTCATCCTTTGCTCCTCTCTTTCCGACTGCTCCTTTAAAAAAATCCAGCAGCTCTCTCCCTGCACCTCTCTTCCTTCCTTCTCTGGGCTTCTCTCTGGTCTCAGTGGTTGCTGAGGCTGGTGCTGCCACAACACCACCTGTTGTAGCAGACATGCTGGATGCCACCACCACAGGGGGGTTGATGGAATGCTGCCCCTGCAGTGCAGCATCCATCATGCCATACCACTGCCAGGTGGTAGCAGCGGCAGCACCAGCCTCTAAGTTCGGTGGATCCCTGAGGTCCTAAAAAAATTGATTTAACTTTAGGGCAGCCATAAATACCTACGGGAAAAGTTGAATGAAATTAGTAAAATAAATACCTTATATTTTTGGACCAGGTTGTGCCACTTCTTATGGGCCTGTTTATGGTTTATTTCCATCCCAGAAGTGGCAACAAAACTCCTAGTCAAATAAGCACTGCTTTAGAAATATAATAATGGCTAATAGTCGTACATAAGCTAAACACAAGTGGATACTTACTCCCATCCAGTCTTGGAGGTGTTCCTCCGGCCTGTGAAGAGGCCATCATTGGCCGTCCTCCACAGGATTAACTTCCACGTTTCATCAATGGTCCCTGGACAAAAATAAATTATTATGTAAGAACTTGCATGTCTGTCCGTCTGTCTATCCTCCACATTATGAGGGCTTGAGTTTCCTCCGCAGTCCCTGGATGAAGGTTACATTTTATTCATGTGTTATTTCAGCATAACAAACCAGAATAGTGACAAATAAGGTGCCTAACAAAGAACGCTAGGCTCTGATACAACTATACTTTTACTACTTTTGAACTTACAACTGTGGGTTTTCTCCTCCGCCATCGTTGCTGCTGTCTAAATTGTTTCCTGAATGAAATTGAACAGTTTTTATTTAATTACAGTGAACTTATTCATAATAAAATGCACGAAACAACACGATTGAGCATCTTAATTCATATATAAGATAAACTATTACCAGTATATAAATACCCAGTCAAAGCAAATCACTAACACACTTTTCGTCTCGAGTTTTCACGAGTTTAACAACAATGGAGCCAGATAAAACCAGCGGAGCTTCGTAGAAGTTTTAGCCGAGTTAGCGCTCGCCCCGCTCGGCTACAACTCAGATCGCGGGCCGCTGAGTTAGCAAAAGAGGCTAATACGTATATTTACCGGGATTCTACCGGTAAATAGACCATCGGGTTTACTGTACAAGTGGACATTGTTCGCCTCCGGAGTGAATACGAGTCTAGGAACAATAAAAAGACAACATTAAACTTACCGCATTCACTTTTGCCGCCGCTGTTCTGTTGCGCTGCTGTCACCGCCGCAAAGCCTTCTGGGATACGCCGGTCTCCGAGAACGCAGCGAATATGCTCTGATGCATACTTGGTAAAGGGGGCGGGGCGAGAACAACATCCGGGGATTTAACCGTTCTCGGTCTGATGCGTACTTTGTATTGGAACAGTACTCGGGCCGGCTCCAATGACGTTTCACGAGTACACGAGCACACAAGCACGGACAAGAACGCATATTGAGAAACGGCTCATGTCTTCGGGCTTCTGGTAGGCGACTTAAACGAGCGTGCATATTAGCTATATTCGCGTTTTAATTTACAGTGCAATCCCAGCAAAGTTTGTAGGTTTACAAGGCCCACAGAAGATCAGCGCGTGTTTCTGACAGGAGGGGGCGTGGCATCACGATGGTTGCTCTCCATCCCAACCCTAATTACTAATACATTCCTGGATTAAAGTGAACTTTCCTCGGTATAGGGATGTAAACTGATCGACGTCCCCACACTCACATGACCTGCTGCTGGCTAGGGATGTCAAGATTCTGAATTTTTGAGTCACTATTATTGTGATTGCGATTATTCACGAAAAAATAAGGAAAAATACTGAGAATTTCTCAGAATCAAAATTCTCAAAAGTACTGTCTGAATCTTCACAAAAAAGAAATAAGACATTGTATGTACAGTCCTATATTCCTTTTAAGGTTGTTTTTAATTGCAAACCTACTGAAATTAAGTTATCTTTTATCTGTATGCTTAGGCTATACCCTGGCAAAAAAAAAGAAAGAAAAAATTATAATACCATCCATCCATCCATCCATCTTCTTCCACTTGTCCATTGCCGGGTCGTGGGGCAGCCGTCCAAGCTGCCCAAATCACATTGCACCAGCCCCTATGGCTCCTCCTGCAGGTGGTGGGTCCACAGAAGGACGGCCTCATGGTTCTAACCGGGCCTGTTGGTCTCTCATAAGGGGCTTCTGAACCGCTCTTTGTCTGACCCATCACCTAGGACCTGTTTGCAATGGGAGACCCTACCAGGGGCACCAAGCCCCCGACAACAGAGCTCCCGGGATCATTTGGGTGCTCAAACCCCTCCACCACGTTAAGGTGGCGGAAATTATAATACGATTTCAAAATTAACAGGTAAAAGGGAAATATTATATATATATATATATATATATATATATATATATATATATATATATATATATATATATATATATTATATATATATATAATATATATATATATATATATATATATCTCACACACATACCACCCGGATATACAGTGCAGACATTGGGATGTCATTCGGACTAGAGAAGTGTGGTCGGATGGTGACTAAGAGAGGGAAGGTAGTCCACACAGAAGGGGTCTCACTCCCAGAAGGAACAATAGCAGACATCGAGGACAGTTACAAGCACCTCGGAATCCCACAAGCAAATGGCAACCTCGAAGAGGTGACAAGGAAAGCGGCTACGGCCAAATACCTCAAATGAGTAAGGCAGGTCCTAAGAAGCCAGCTCAATGGCAAGAACAAATCCTGGGCAATAAACAGCTACGCCCTGCCAGTAATCAGACACCCTGCAGGAATAATAAGCTGGCCAAAGGATGAGATACAGACCACAGATGTTAAGACACGAAAGCTCTTAACCATGCATGGAGGGTTCCACCCAAAATCCAGCACCCTGAGACTGTACACTAGCCGTACAGTCGTAACTGAAGTGGCGGATATCAAGAAATCCTACCAATGGCTAGACAGAGCTGGCCTGAAGGACAGCACAGAGGCTCATCATGGCTGCACAGGAGCAGGCCTTGAGCACCCGAGCAATAGAGGCCCAGATCTATCACACCAGACAAGACCCCAGGTGTAGACTGTGCAAAGAAGCCAATGAGACAATCCAGCACATAACTGCAGGGTGTAAGATGCTGGCAGGGAAAGCTTACATGGAGCACCATAACCAAGTGGCTGGCATAGTGTACAGGAACATCTGTGCAGAGTATGGGCTGGAAACCCCAAGGTCAAAGTGGGAAACACCTCCAAAGGTGGTAGAGAATGACCGAGCCAAGATCCTGGGACTTCCAGATACAGACGGACAGAATGGTAATGGCGAACCAACCGGACATTGTGGTGGTGGACAAAGAGCAGAGGAAAGCCGTGGTGGTTGACATAGCAATACCAAGCGACTTCAACATCATGAAAAAGGAACACGAGAAACTAGAGAAATACCAGGGCTCAGAGAAGAGCTAGAGAAGGCCTGGAGAGTGAAGGCATCAGTGGTGCCCGTGGTCGCTGGGGCACTCGGGGCAGTGACCCCCAAACTGGAGGAGTGGCTCCAGCAGATCCCAGGAAATACATCAGACATCTCGGTTCAGAAAAGTGCAGTTCTAGGAACTGCAAAGATACTGAGCAGAACCCTCAAGCTCCCAGGCCTCTGGTAGAGGACCCGAGCTTGGAGGAAAAAGAGACCGCCCGCGGAGGGTGAGGAAGAGTTTTTATGCATGTATAAAAATACATACATAAAAGAAAGTAAAGTAGGTCTGCTAGCAGCTAACGTGTGTTGCTCCCTCCGTCTTCAGGCAGATCACACAGGGGGAGATTGAGTTTCTCACAGCTCTGCTCGAAGGGGGCTCTGTTTCTCAGTGAGAACGTGCAAGGGAAATGGGCCGCGGCACATCTATAATATTTCTTTGATTCATATCGAACATATTTGCTTATTGAATTGACAAGGACGTATCAAACTATTCGATATAATATCGAGACTTGTTGCATCCCTAGTAACAGCACAATAATGTCGTGGAGCTGCTGCAGATTCATGGCCTTTTTGTTATGGGATCAATCCGATACTCTCAAAATACCTGGCTCGGCTACCGATACCAATACTAAATATTGGATCGGGGCATCCCTAGTATAAACAATGCTCTTGGACCTTTGGATTCTAAGGCTCTGACATGTTCAGTGACAGAAATACTTGGCTTTGCTTCCTTTAGAAAGACTGTTGAGCAGGCGATGTGATTCTGCCATTGTTGTATTCTATTTTGTTTTTGTGAAATGCACTTAAACCTTTTGAAATGATCAGTTCTGGTCTGAGGAATGTGCCAAAGCGGTCAGATATGAGTGTACTAGCAGAGTAACGGAACGGTGTGTGTGGGTGTGTGGCATGCACCGACAGATTCTCCACGGTGATGTGTTCAGGTACAGCAAGTTAAATAGGTCACAGACACAAGCAAAAATGCACACGTTTTTACATTTTAGTCATTGGTTTTACATGTAGCAATGGGAGTCATGTTGTTTTGAAATAATAGTCATTTTGAAATAACTTGTGTTCTTTTGTTCACAGCCCTGACCTGAGTGATGAGGAAAATAAGAAAGTTTTTGGAAAATGCAACAACCCAAACGGACACGGGCACAACTACAAAGGTCTGTCTGAGATTATTTCATTATCATCCTTCAAATTCAAAAGTCAGCCCTGCTTTGTTTTTTTCCTATCTCAGCTCAATCAGTAAAATCAGACCTGTCCTCACCATCCTTTTGACATTTTCTCCGACTTGATTATTGCAACTGCCTCCTCTCTGATGCTGACAACAAATCACTTTCTGTCCTCCCACTCCTCAGCCTCTCACTGAGTTTAACAGATAACAGCATATCCCGCCCAGACTTAACTTCCTTTCACTTTTAAAGCTCATTTGAATCCATTTATCGTGTGTGATTGTAGGTTTTAGTGTCACTGTCGGACCAAAACAGAGTGGAAATGATCAAGGCCTAAACCCCGCCTATAACGCTCATTGCCTTGATTTCAGCCACGGGTGGATTTGTTATCGTCACTGCGCAGTTAGCACAAGGGACACCGTCACTTAAATATATCATGTCTTTGCTGGGGAATCATGACTTTCAAGAGTCACGGGGGAGACAAAGCGGAGGCAGCAGTCTAAGCAGAGATGCCCAGACTTTCCGATCCACGCGCACCTCCTCCAGCTGTTCTGGGGGACCCCGAGGCCACACCAGGCCAGCTCGGAGACATAGTCCCACCAGTGTGTCTAGTTTAGTTTATTAGTTTAGTTTAGTTTATTTATTTGTTTGAGCAGTTAACCTGCTCAAAGGGAGTGGGCTGAAGCCAAAGGCTTATAAGCGCCCACCCCAAAATAAAAATAATAACATTTACATTTAACATTTACAAGGTAACAAATCATAAACAAAGGAACATAGGGCAAAGTAACAATAAATGATGAAGAATAAGACAAAAACAACAGCAAATAAAGAACAAAATAATGTGCTACTTTTATGTTATAAAGGTGCATTCATACATATTATACTCTGAGATCTTGCTACTTCCCAGTTGTCATTACTATCCTCAATATAATTTAATTTGGGTTTAATTATCATTAATTATCATTATTAAAGGTGCATTAATAGATATTATATTCTGAGATCTTGCTACTTCCCAGTTGTCAATACCATCCTTAATATAATTTAATTCGGGTTTATTTATCATTATTATTATATTTGTTTAATTGAGTTATATGTGAAGTGTGATGTAAGCCCTGCATAATGAGGTGCATTAAAAAGCCAGGGTGTAGAACGGGCCAGTTGAAGAGGGCAGTAACTCCCCCTCAACAAACCCCACCCAGCTGCCCTAACAGCTGATTTTGTAGATGATGTTCCTATGCTGAGTGGTGCATTAAAAGACAAGGTTTTGAGCCCGTTGGGAGGGTCCCTCTCAACAGATTCATAACTTGCCTACCCTAATTCTCAATTTGTAAATTTGAGCAATAGAATGACAACCGTTCCAAGCAGCAACACTCTTCCTTGATTATAGATAATTGATCCTACTGCGCCTCCTAGTGGCAACACATTTCTTGTTCTCTGTATATTTCAAAAGTCTTTTGTTTGTATTTATATTTGAACAGGTTGATATTTGGACTTCGTTTCAACTCCATTTCCAGTTTATTCCACAATTGTACACCATTAACTGTTGGGCTAAAACTTTTCAAAGTTGAGCTATGTTTCTGAGTCCTAAAGTTTAATTCGTCACGTAATTCATAACAACCAGTACGTTCTTGGAACCTTCTTTGTATTTGGCCTGGCAACAGTTTGTATCTTGCTTTGTATAACATCTGTACAGTTTGGAACTCAACAATGTCACAGAACTTCATGATCTTTGATTTTAAAAATAATGAGTTTGTGTGGTCCAAAAACCCAACTTTATGAATTACTCGGATAGCTCTTTTTTGCAACAATACTATTGGTTTTAATGTGTTTTTATAAGTACTACCCCAAACCACAGTACAATAATATAAATATGGCAAAATCAGAGAACAGTATAAGATATGTAGAGCTTTGATGTTTAAAATGTGCTTTGCTTTTGCTATTACTGAAATGCTTCTAGAAATTTTCGTAGATATATATTTAATATGAGCTTTCCAAGTAATTCTGTCATCTATAATAACACCAAGGAATTTGATTTCATGCACTCGCTCTATGACAACACCCTCTATCTGAATTGCTTCCTGAGCATTGGAATTACAGTTGCCAAATATCATCATTTTGCTTTTACTCAGATTTAGAGATAATTTATTTTGTTTGAACCACTTATTGACACTTTTGAGTTCCAAGTTAACAATCCGACACAGTTGCTGTAAGTCGTCACCTGATGCAAAAATATTTGTATCGTCAGCAAACAAGATAAATTTAAGTACTTGAGACGTTTTACAAATGTCGTTGATGTACATATTAAACAATTTTGGGCCCAGAATGGAACCTTGAGGTAAACCACACACAATTTGTCGACAACTCGACTGATAATCACCTATTTTCACACATTGTTTTCTATTTTTAAATAACTGGTAACCCACTGTAGAGCTACCCCCTAATCCCATAATGTTCTAGTTTATTAATTAGTATATCATAGTTTATTGTATCAAACGCTTTACTCAGGTCAATAAATACCCTATGGCATATTTCTTGTTATCTACAGCATTAGTTATTTCTTCAATTATATCAAAGAGAGCGTGTGAAGTTGAGTGATTATTCCTAAAACCAAATTGATTGTCCGAGAGTAAATTACACCTTTCAATAAAGCTGTCAAGTCTAGAGTTATAAACCTTCTCTAAGATTTTGAGAATTGCGGTAAAAGGGAAACAGGCCTGTAGTTTGTGAAGAGATGTTTATCTCCTGCCTTGAACAGAGGAATCACTTTTGCTACTTTCATACCATCAGGAAATTGTCCAGTTTGCAGCGATAGGTTACAGATGTATGTTAACGGCTTAGAGATACTTTCAATAACAGTTTTTAAAGTTTTCATATCCATGTCATGGTAATCTGTCGAGGTTTTATTTTTACACCCTTTAACAATGTCCAGTATCTCCTTTTCCTCCACAGGTTTGAGGAACATGGACAGAGGATTTGTGTCTATCAGTTCACAATTAAAGTTCTCAACATTTGTAATTTTTGCAGCAAGATTCGGTCCAACATCTACAAAGAATTTATTAAATGTATCGACTACTTCATTCATATTATTTAAAGTGTTATCCTCATCTTTGAAATATTTTGGATAATTAATCGATCTTGGTTTATTTCTAATTATACTATTTAAGATATTCCATAAACCTTTAATATTATTCTTATTGCTATCTAACAACTTATTATAATAATCCTGTTTACATTTTCTAATGATACCTGTCAGTTTATTTTTATATTTCTTATATTATCCTCAGCTTCTTTTGTTCTATCATTTATACATTTTTTGTAGAGTGAATTTTTTTTCTTGCATGCATTTAGTAATCCCTTAGACATCCATGGGTTTTCTTTACACTTTCTGTTTTTACAGTGTTTTTCATTGGGCAATTTTTGTCATATACTTTATGAAATATTTGCGTAAACTCATCATATGCCTTATTAGTATCATTCTCTCTGTATACAATACTCCAGTGTTGAGCTAATAGTTCCTTTTTAAATGCATCCATAGTTTTTTCTGTTTTTACCCTTCTAAACCAATACATTTTTCATCATCAATATTTAAATATCCATGTTTGTACAATACAAAAACTGGCAGGTGATCACTAATATCATTTATCATTAATCCACTGACTGTATCACTATCTATTTCATTTGAGAAAATGTTATCAATCAAAGTCGCACTGTGGGTTGTGATTCTACTCGGTTTAGTTATTAGAGGAAACAGACCTATACTAAATAAAGTATTTATAAATTCGTCCGTCTTTTTGTGTTTATATGGGTTTAACAGATCGATGTTAAGGTCTCCCCCCACAAACATGACTTTATGATTTAAACCTGAAAAGTGCTCCTCCATCCACTTAGAAAAAACATCTATATCAGAGCCAGGTGTTCTATAAATACAACTTACAATAATATTTTTCTTTTTTTGCCTTGTAATTTCTACAGTAAGGCATTCAAGTACATCATCCACTACCATAGTCTTATTTTCCATTACTTTATAACTATAGTTGGAGTCTACAAACATAGCTACACCCCACCATGCTTGTTTCGTCTGTTCATACTTATAAATTCATAACCATCAATAGAAAACTCAATTTCTCTGTCATTATTAATCCATGTTTCTGTGATTAAAATTACACTAAATGGTTTAGAAAACTGTTTTAAGAAGCTTTTGATGTGGTTAAAGTTTGCATAGAGGCTACGACTATTGAAGTGGATTACAGTGAATGCCTTAATGTTCTTAAGTTTACTATTGTAAAGATCCTCTGTATAATATTGACAGTCATTAGTAGCTCTAGTAAAGAAGTTATTTTCAGGGTCGATGTCGATCTCAGTGTTCTGTAAGTCATATTGTGATAATGTAAATCCTGGTTATTTGCTTCAGCAATTCTCCTTAATGAAAGGTCCAAGTCGATGCTTCCTATAGAACTATATGTATTACAGGACATGTGAAGTTATGTGCTTTTACATACCAAAATCCATACGCTTTTCCTGTGTTTATACTTGATTTGGTGTACTGGTGCGTGGACGTACAATGAGTTTATCATAGCGCAAGTAGGCAATCTCCCCCCTTTCCCTGGCAGCTCTCAGCTCCGGCATCAGTTCTTTTCGCTTCCTTTGGATGGATTCCGTGTAGTCCTCGTTTATGAAGATTTTGGTCCCTTTGAGGTGTTTAGCGCGCTGCAGGATTGCTTCGCGATCCTTCCAACGCAGCAGTCTGGCGATGATGGGTCTCGGCCGGTCTCTCCCGCCGTCGGGTTTCCCTACGCGGTGGGCCCTCTCCACCTCCACCGGGTGTTGTAGTTGTAGCTTCTCCCTCAGTAGTTGTTTAACTTTCTCCTCTGCGTCGGCCCAGGTCTCCCCAGGCGTCTCCAACACTCCCTCAAAGACCAGGTTGTTTCTGCGGCTCTGTCCCTCCAGATACTCCAGTTTGTCCGTGATAATATGCAAATTGTCACATACTTTATAAAAATCGTTTTGTATTGTAAATACACTGGTGGGACATAGTCCCACCAGTGTGTCCTGGGCCTTCCACGAGGCCTCCTCCCAATAGGACATGCCTGGAACACCTCCCGAGGGAGGCGACCATGAGGCATCCGAAACAGATGCCCTAGCCATCTCAGCTGGCTCCTTTCAACATGAAGGAGCAGCGACTCTACTCTGAGCTCCCCCGGGTAACTGAGCTCCTCACCCCCAGCCACCCTGTGAAGGAAACTCATTTCAGCCGCTTGTATTCGCGATCTTGTCCTTTCGGTCATTACCCAGATCTCATGACCATAGGTGAGGGTGGGAACGTAGATCGATCGGTAAATCGAGAGCTTTGCCCCCTGACTCAGCTCCCTCTTCACCACAACAGTCCGATACAGCGACCGCATCACTGCTGACGCCGCACCGATCCGTCTATCCATCTCACGCTCCATCCGTCCCTCACTCGTTACAGGACCCCAAGATACTTGAACTCCTCCACTTGAGTCCTTGCCTCAAGTGGAGGAGTTCAAGTACAAAATGCTCTGTAGAAGGAGTCTGATTTTCTCTATTGTTGTAAATGGGTGAGGAACAGAGGCCTAATAATATGTCTATGGTTAAAACTCACTTTTATAGACTACTAACTGTAGTATTTTATGAGATGTATTCATAAGAATTGATTTTTATTTCAATGCATCTCTGACTGACCTTTTTTACTTTGTGTCTGCAGTGGAGGTGACCGTACGGGGAAAGGTAAGAGCCACACGTGTAGTCATTGACATACAGCGTGAGAAAATGTGAGTACACTGTTTGGAATTTCTTACATTTCTGCCTAGATGTGGTCCCAAACTATTCAACTTTTTAATCAGTCCACAGTATATTTCCAGTAGTGCTGTGGAGCAAACCAAAGTTGAATAGTTTGGGTGGAACACACAACGTCATGTGTGGAGGAAAATGGAAAAGCACACCAACGTCACAACCCTATCCCCCCTTTGAAGTATCGAGCAGGTGTACGGTGTACTTTTTCCGCCCACTATACATTTGGATGGACTTTATCCATCTTAAATTATCGTCAAACACATTTTGAATGGTCGCATTTAGCACATCACAAAAGGTGATTATAGGTCATATTAAATTCAATCATTTATGCAGGGGTCACCAACCTTTTTAGAACTGAGGCTACCAACTAACTGTAGAATATTAGGCATCATATTATGACAAATCCATGCTTTGAAACAAATACTGAGTCTCAAGAACACAAATAACTATATTTTTTTAAATTTACAATTACATTTACAAAAAGTCTCAAGGTCTTGCGTGTTCTTTGTCAGCTGCACTATGTGCCCAGAACACATTTATCCCAAGAGGGACAATAAAGTTTAATTCATTAAATTCATTCATTCATACTGGGGATGCCCCAAAGGGCCCCTATAGGTGCCTGCGGGCGTAGGGTTGGTGACCCCTGCTCTATTGCAAAATAACAAGTCATTCGAGTTTTGTTTGGTACAGTTCAACATAATCATCAATTCACACGGCCTAAAATGGCCTCCCATTCAGCATAAGTTGAGCCCTTACTCTAGAACCAGTGCTGAGGTGTTTAGGAGCCAAGCAGCACTTGGATAAGTTTTTATTTTTTAAATACTTATTGTGACATCTATAAAATAAAGTAAAACCAGTCCTGAGCATTACTTTGACCCTAAAAGGGGATTTTGTTGTGTGGGTGGAGCACCTCATAAACCCCTGATGGAGTTCTGGAGGTAACATATTTGGACGAAAACCTGTTGTGTTCAATCAAATCACAGGTCTCGTTTTGGCAACTTTAGCGCCTAAAGGGTTAATGCTCCTGAAGTAAATGAAGCACTCCAAGGAGAACACACGATGATTCAAAGGTGCAAGGGAGCGAAAAATGCTCATGTCAAATGAAATAGTCCAAGATCATTCAAATAAAGATCTAATTTTGACAGGCAGGTATGAGACATCCAAGTGATCATGTTAGAAAGATCTGCCCCATCCATCCATCTTTTCCTGCTTTGTCTAGAGGCAACCGAGAGGCATCCACAGCAGATGCTCGAGGCTTGGCGTTAAAGTGTCTTTATGAATGTAGAGAAAGGTTGATTAAGTGAAGCAAACAGATTGTTGTAGAATCAGAAAAGTGTCCCAACTTGAAAACAGAGAACGCTGAGATGTCTCTGCAGCGTCGCCTCTTAAAGGGACGGAATTTAAAATTGTTAAAATTATGTCTTTTCTTCCCCCTACATGCTCCAGTAATGTGTAGAATGAGCCCAGACCTATTCACCTCAACTGCCTCTAAAATCCTGCACTGTCACTCACAAAGGTGTTAATTCAGGTCCAAATTGCCGTCATGCACGAGCTTAATATAGAGACTGCAGTTACGCGTATGACCTGAGGTGGAAGTAGCGAGTATAAAATGACAACTTGCATCTAGTCCCTTTTAATCATAGGTTCACATGTGGTGAGAGATGTATATGAGCGTATGGTTGTGTGTTTGCAGATTGACGCAGAGACTGGGATGGTCATGAACCTGACGGACCTGAAGAGGTACATCGAGGTACAAAACGACCTGCCTGCATATGCACACTGGTCCCTCTATTGTACAGAGCACTATTGTAGTACATCATGTTCTATTGTAATTGTAAGCATCGTGGTCAATGTAGAGTAGGGTCGTTCCCAAAGTTAACCACATTTTTGTCAATTGCTGCACATTTAGGGGTGAAACAGTTTTCACACTGTTAACGATAGGCCTGCCGTGATAATAACCATATTATATCAACGCATCGCCAAGTCTTTGTTTGATTCAAATGTTCAAAAATGTCAATAGGAACAAGGCAAAATGCGATCTGGCACAATTTGGAAAACTTTGACTTATGTCATTATAGTAAGTAAACAAGTAGACAGGGCTTTGAGTGGTCATAAGTAACACCTAACACTTTTCTAGTCACCTTCTCTCTCGCTCTCTGGAGTGCGTTTGACAAAGCAGAGCGGCTTCCTATGGAAAGATCGAAACAGTTGAGATTTTAACATTTCTCTGAGTTTTTAAATGGTTAAAATCGTTCCAAGAACGACTGAGAAACGTCCTGTTAAAGTCTTCAGTCTGAGAACCAGGCTGTTTAAAGGCACACGTGATAATGAGCGAAAGCGATCGATAACACACTGTGTTTCAAAACGTGTCAACAATGTTGTTGTTGAAAATTGACTTGAAACGGAGATATTTAGGCATGTCTCTTGCCATAACGTTGGTGCCTCCAGAGAGGAGAGAGGAGTTAATCCGAGTGTTTCATAAAACGCGTAATATCTCATTTTCTAGAAAAAAAATCAGTGATTTTGATCAAAACTAGCCTCTGTTTAGCTTAGATTTCTCAGGAACCTAGGCACGTAGAATTATTTTTCTGTTTTTCTATTTTCATCTACGGAGAGCTTAGAGTCTCACCTTTCAAACGAGTCATAGCATGTGTCTATAACATAGAATACGCTGTGGGGCTACAAATATCATTAAAAATGGTCTGGATTGTTGGCACTCTACAGCTAAATCCCACAAACAGCGAGGCACTCAGTGTGTTAATATGAATTTGAAAGTTTGCTAAATTCTGGGACTAATGACTAATGTAAAATCGACCAAATTCAAGGGACCGTGGAATATTTCTGCAGAGGAGGGTAGAGTCGCTAAAATATTTGCTCAAGTAAGAGTAACGTTTGAAATAATTTTACTCGAGTCAAAGTCAAAATTAGTGACCCAAACAATTACTGAAGTAAAAGTAAATGTTACTCGACTACTGTGAGTAACTGTTTGAGCGAAAAGACTGACTTACTTTCAATGACGCCATAGAATGTGTGAAACAAAATCCTGTGGAAATCGTGATATTTCCAAAGAAAAATTCCAAGAAAACGGGAGAAAATACAGAAAAACAAATAATTCTAAAGAACAAGGAGAATGATACGATCTACATCTGTTTTATCAAAATGAAGCATTTGCAGTTTGCAATTATTTTTACTTTGTTAAAATTTTCTTAAGTAGAAGTATGATAAAACTACCCTAAGAATTACAATTTGGATAAAGTTACTTAAGTATATGTACAGTAACTGAGTACTACCCACCTCTGTATTTATGAATAAATATGAGTCAGTCCGTTTTATTTCACATGGATTGGACATGAATGAAGAAAACAGCCTGGATTCTTGCCGTTTTATCCGAGAGAGGAAGCGATCGATCATTTAACAGCTCGAGCTAACGGTAAACAGCTAACCATAGCATCTTTTCATTCACTCATGTTTACTTCACCATCACCGCTTAGCTACTTTTCAGAATGCATTGTGGGAAATGTTGAGTGCACTACTTTTTTCTCTTTGGACATTCGGACACCAGGACAGAATGACGTGACCGCGACATAGTTCTGCATGTTTGGGTTAGTGCTGAATGAAGTTGTGTCTTGTTTAGGATGTGATCATGACGCCCCTGGACCATAAAAACCTGGACAAGGACGTCCCATACTTTGCGAAGGTCGTCAGGTGGGTGTTCTCTGCTACAACCAAAGGTCAGGCCTGTAAGTGGTTCTCCGCTGGTGTAGTGTCCAGGCCCACCATCACACTATGACCCAAATAAGAAGGAAGTGCATTCATACTTTTTCAGTTTGTGCATACACATTGAATATTCTCTGCTCATGCCTCGTGACCCACTGATAATGGTACCCAGCCCACCAGTTGAGAACCACTGCTTTAGGTAACCCAAACTTTAAACCTTTTACAGTTCATATTTCTAGTGCTGCAGCTATTGAATGTTATTGTAATCAAGTATTCTGTCGTTTTTTTTATTTTTTCATCAATTAATCGAGTAATTGGATAAAATACACTTTTGTAAACAATTATATCAATAGTGTGTTGCAAACTATGAAAGAGCTCTTAAATTGAGCAAACAATTGTCAGTTATTCCTCAAATTCTATTCAAGACTATTTTCAACTTCACAGGAAACAAATGCCAGGGCAAAAAGAAATTAAATATACAGCTTATTTCCTTAAAAGTAAAACGGGTGCAGCCACTGTTATAACCCATCTGTGAATAATAAGTATTAAAGTACTTTATAAAAGATATGATGGTATTACTAATAATCCAATTCAAACAGTACAATTTGGGTTTTCAATTATATCCAAGTGGGGTAGAACAATGTTTGTCTGCTCAGTACTCAATGTTGAGAGACTAGAGACTATGGGGAATAAGAAAATACTTAATTAAAATAAGTGTTACTTTACTTTAAATGGTTGTATATTCTAAAAAACAGAACCATGTAGTCTGCGGCTTCGTGACCAACACCTGCCACAGAGGATTCAAATGAAAACATGGCTCTGTCAAACGGGGTAAAAGGACTTTTAACTAAGAAAACAGGAGGCGTATCATTGAACGGACTGACAGATTTCACAAAACCGAAGCACAAGGACCATGTGCATCGTGTTTTTGGAGTTTTACTCTGATTATCACATGCAGAAGCTGGACTCCTCGCCGTCTGTGGCAGATGGACCGCGTGTTTCCCTCCATCTTTGCAAAGGGCCTGGGGCCTCATTTATCAAGCTTGCTGCGCACAAAATGAGGCCAAAACTTTGCGTAGCCGCTCCTCTGCGCAAAAGATGGTATTTATAGAAAACAAACTGAACGTGAAACATTGCGCTCCTCCACGCAAACTATATAGCTCCCGTACGAGGTACGCACTTTTCAGAAACACTGCTGAGAGACGGGGAGAGGCGAGGGAAGCAGCAAGGGGAGTACAGTTTGAGGAAGTCATGTTTGGTCACTTTTCAAATAGTTCATTTGAACTTTATTTTCATCAGAAATGACAAAGATTAGAATGAAATGAGCAACTTAACACAATATTTGTGAAAAACGACTTGTTGCATTTACAGTGAGGAAAATAAGTATTTGAACACCCTGCTATTTTGCAAGTTCTCCCACTTAGAAATCATGGAGGGGTCTGAAATTGTCATCGTAGGTGCATGTCCACTGTGAGAGACATAATCTACAAAAAAAATCCAGAAATTGCAATGTATGATTTTTTAACTATTTATTTGTATGATACAGCTGCAAATAAGTATTTGAACACCTGTCTATCAGCTAGAATTCTGACCCTCAAAGACCTGTTAGTCTGCCTAAAAGGAACACAGTGACAAGGCATTAATGCCACCAAAGACACGAGCCAACGCCATGGAGAAGGATGTGAAGGAAATTCAACAAACCCTTAACTTTATGTCGGGAGAGTTGAGCAAACTAGCTGAACAACAGGCTAAGCTACTCACCCTGATCACAAAAGTGGCTGAATTAAAAAAGATCATCAAGGAGAAAGATGTCACTATTGAAGGACTGGAACGCAGAATTGATGATCTGGAGCAGTACACACGAATGGAGGATGTGATTGTGAGTGGACTTCAGACGAAACATCGCAGCTACGCCAGAGCTACAGCGGCAGCAGCTACAACGGAGCGAGGTGAAGACGCACCAGTGCAGGAGCTTCAAACTCTGGAGACGCAAGTAATTCAGTTTTTGCAAAGTAATGGCATGACAGTTGCCCCTGAAAACATAGCCGCCTGCCATATGCTTCCAAGAAAAAATAAAGACGCAAAGCCGGCCATCATAATGCGCTTTGTTAATAGGAAGCACAAGGTTGAATTGCTGCGTCAGGCTAAGAAGCTAAAGGGCACAGGAGTTTTTCTGAATGAACATTTGACCAGAAAGAACGCGGAAATTGCCAGGCATGCACGATATCTAAGGAAACAGAACAAAATCCAAGCTACGTGGACGCGAAACGGCCAAGTGAAGGTAAAGCTTAATGGTACACCAGAAGATGCCAAAGTTATCACAATAAGAGAGCTGAAAGACTTGGATCCGTATAAATGAACTGTCAAGTGTGCAAAGCGAGACAAGACACCTTTCGTACAAAGAATTGGTTCATCATGTTAAAAGTCACGGTGGATTTTGTTTCTGGATGTCAGTTATTGCCAAAGAAGAACTATGTGACACTGAAGAGAGAGCGCGACGGGATAAAATACGCTTTTGATGCACGGATTACGCACAGATTACGCACCGTGGAGAGGAGCGCAACGCAGTGGTTTACCTCTGACCGGGTCCTCTCTGCCTTGGTGAGTTCGATGGGAAGTGACAATGATGATAATTCAAGGGAAATAACATACTATCCTAAATAATGACAGAGACAGACTTGGATTATATCCTGTCGTCTGACAGTGAGGATGATAGTGAATGGGAAACCTGTATACAAAGTAATAATACGTGCATCCAAAATGTATTGTATGAGACTGATCCCGACAACAATTTCTTCAATGAAGTAGTGGAAAACTGTAAATACTATGAAAATCTCGATGAATTTAAAACAATTAATAAACAAAATATAAATAAAACGCTATCAATAATACACCTAAACAGTAGGAGCTTGAATGCTAATTTCCTACATATTGAAAGCTATCTCCATCAATTAGACATTCCTTTTGATATTATAGCTATTTCAGAAACCTGGTTGAGAGATAATGTTAATACTCAATTGATCCTGGAAAATTATGTAATGTACAATACCAATAGGGAACACAAAAATGGTGGAGGGGTGGCCTTATATGTACATGAAGGCCTGCGAAGTAAAAAGAATACAAGTATGTCAATAGCAGTAAGCAATGTTATGGAATGTATCACTGTGGATATTGAGATGGAAAAAACTAAGAATGTGAGTATAAGCTGTATCTATAGGGCCCCAGATTCAAATATAGATCTCTTCATTGACACAATGGAAAATTTGTTTTGCAATCAAAGACAGAAAGACTTACTTATATGTGGAGACTTCAATATAGATGTCTTAAAGGCAAAAAGTCATAGTCCTACTGAACAGTTTATTAATTCAATGTATAGTATGATGCTGTACCCGAGAATAACAAAACCAACAAGAGTGACCACACACAGTGCTACAATAATAGATAACATCTTTACCAATATGATTACTGAAAATATCGTTAGTGGAATTCTTATTAACGATATAACTGACCACTTACCAATTTTTGTGTTCCTAGAGGGCAAGCAAAAGAAAACTTATAGCAATTTAAATGTAGCAAAATATAAAAGAGTAATAACTACGGAAACCATATGTGCTCTGAAGCAAAGTCTTGAATCCCAAAACTGGGGAAATATCATAAGTGAAAATGATGTTAACATTGCGTATGATAAATTCTTGTCTGTTCTTGAATCATGTCTTAATGATCATTGTCCTATTAGAAAACGAAACAAAATCATACAAAACAAAAAATACTATAACCCATGGATGACAAAAGGCTTATTAAATGCCTGCAAAAAGAAAAACACTTTGTATAAAAAAATGATTAAGAAAAGAACGACAGAATCGGAAAATAGATATAAAAAATACAAAAATAAATTGACTGATATTTTGAGGAAATGCAAGAAAGATTATTACAGAGCTTTGCTTGATGGCAACAAAAAAAGAGTTTTTGGAAGGTTTTGAATAAATAATTAAAGGAAAGCCTAAAATGAGTAATATTGTAGATTATTATACCCACAAAAATAAGACTGTGACTAATACTCAGGAGGTTGTGGAATGCTTTAACGAATATTTTGTTGAAATTGGTCTGGAACTTGCAAAGACATTTGTAACACAAGACGCTGCCCCAGAACAAACTGCTGTCCATGGAAATGACCGCTTTAGTTCCTTCTTCCTCAACCCAGTAGATGAAATGGAGATTTTGCAAGTTGTTGGACGGTTCAAAAACAAAAAATCACTCGACTGCAATGGCTTGGATATGAGCCTAATTAAAAATGTTATAAAGGAAATAATAAAACCAGTAACACATATTTGTAACCTGTCATTCTCAACTGCTACATTTCCATCTCTTATGAAAATAGCAAAAGTAATACCAATTTATAAAAATGGAGATAAACATTATCTTAGTAATTATAGACCCATATCATTGTTGCCACAAATATCCAAAATACTTGAAAAACTTTTTGCAGTTCGATTAAATAACTATATCGATATGAATAATTTATTGCATGAAAGCCAGTACGGGTTTAGGGAAAAACGTTCCACAGCATTGGCACTGATGGACTTGGTTGAGGAGGTAAGTAACTGTATTGAAAACAAAGACTATTCTATAGCCATTTTATTGACTTGACTAAAGCTTTTGACACGATAAATCATAGTATCCTAATTAAAAAGTTAGAAAATAATGGTGTCAGAGGTTGCCCACTACAGTGGCTGAAATCTTATTTATCCAACAGACAGCAGTTTGTCCAGATAAATGAATACAAATCTACCATGAAATACATTTCGTGTGGGGTACCACAGGGTTCAGTGCTGGGCCCAATTCTCTTTTTACTGTACATCAATGATTTATGCTTCGTTTCTAACAAATCTAAATTAGTCCTCTATGCAGATGACACTACAATTCTGTTTTCTGGAAAGAACTTGGAACAATTATTTTTCGAGATCTCAACAGAAATGGAAAAATTAAAGGAATGGTTTTACTGTAACAAATTGACATTGAACTTGAAAAAAACAAAATTTATGGTGTTTGGTAACAGGAGAATTGATACTGAACTGAAATTAACACTAAACAATGAAGCAATAGAATGTGTTGATAAATATAATTTCCTTGGTGTCGTCCTTGACCGCAAACTCAACTGGAAATCACACCTTAAATTCATTCAAAATAAAATTGCAAAATGTATTGCAATTATGGGGAAATCTAAATACTTACTTAATGAAAAAGCCCTCCATACTGTTTATTGCACATTACTCCTACCTTACATCAGTTACTGTACAGAGATATGGGGTAATACCTATAAAACCAATCTTACTCCAGTTCACATTCTTCCGAAAAAGGCCGTCAGGATAATATGCAGCGCTGGGAAGAGGGAACATTCTAACCCTCTATTTTTAAAATAAAAATCATAACAATTCATGATTTTGTTAAATATAAATCCTTACAAATAATGTATAAAGCAAGATATCGATTGCTTCCAAACAATATCCAAAAAATGTTCAGCAATAGAGACGGCAAATATAATCTGCGAGGTCCAATGAACTTTAAGAAACAAATTATAAGTACTACCCTAAAAAGCATGTTCATCACTCGCCGAGGGGTTGATTTGTGGAATGAACTCGAGGAAGACTTGAAATGCTGTAGCTCACTGAATAACTTTAAACAACTGTACAAAGAAAAGGTATTTAGTAGCTATGCTAAAGAAAATGAAGAAATGTAAATCTATATTACAAAAACTATTCTTTGGCTCTGAATGATATTTGTATTTTTGTATTTTGTATATATATATATTTTTTTCTCTCTCTAAATCTGCTTCGTTCTCTTTTGTGTACACTTTCTGTTTGTTTTCTTATTGTACACGTAACTTAGGTTCTACGATGTAAGCATTTAATTTAACTTTACCACTGTCGGTAACAACGCAATTGTTGTCAAGAAAAAGAATATGAGAAAGGGGTAAGCATTAACAAGTTTTATACTCCAGCTTACTCCTTTTGAGCTTTTCTGTGTGCCTTGCTTTATCAATGCATACAGTGCAAATTATGCCTGTTTGTTTATTTGTTTATTTTCTAATTTTTTTACACAAATAGCTCAAATAAACGAAATGAAATGAAATGAAATGCCTTTAAAATGTCCACCTCCACTCCATTTATTATCCTAAATTTAGATGCACCTGTTTGAGGTCTTTAGCTGCATAAAGACACCTGTCCACCCCATACAATCAGTAAGAATCCAACTACTAACATGGCCAAGACCAAAGAGCTGTCCAAAGACACTAGAGACAAAATTGTACACCTCCACAAGGTTGGAAAGGGCTACGGGGAAATTGCCAAGCAGCTTGGTGAAAAAAGGTCCACTGTTGGAGCAATCATTAGAAAATGGAAGAAGCTAAACATGACTGTCAATCTCCCTCGGACTGGGGCTCCATGCAAGATCTCACCTCATGGGGTCTCAATGATCCTAAGAAAGGTGAGAAATCAGCCCAGAACTACACGGGGGGAGCTGGTCAATGACCTGAAAAGAGCTGGGACCACCGTTTCCAAGGTTACTGTTGGTAATACACTAAGACGTCATGGTTTGAAATCATGCATGGCACGGAAGGTTCCCCTGCTTAAACCAGCACATGTCAAGGCCCGTCTTAAGTTTGCCAATGACCATTTGGATGATCCAGAGGAGTCATGGGAGAAAGTCATGTGGTCAGATGAGACCAAAATGGAACGTTTTGGTCATAATTCCACTAAACGTGTTTGGAGGAAGAAGAATGATGAGTACCATCCCAAGAACACCATCCCTACTGTGAAGCATGGGGGTGGTAGCATCATGCTTTGGGGGTGTTTTTCTGCACATGGGACAGGGCGACTGCACTGTATTAAGGAGAGGATGACCGGGGCCATGTATTGCGAGATTTTGGGGAACAACCTCCTTCCCTCAGTTAGAGCATTGAAGATGGGTCGAGGCTGGGTCTTCCAACATGACAATGACCCGAAGCACACAGCCAGGATAACCAAGGAGTGGCTCTGTAAGAAGCATATCAAGGTTCTGGCGTGGCCTAGCCAGTCTCCAGACCTAAACCCAATAGAGAATCTTTGGAGGGAGCTCAAACTCCGTGTTTCTCAGCGACAGCCCAGAAACCTGACTGATCTAGAGAAGATCTGTGTGGAGGAGTGGGCCAAAATCCCTCCTGCAGTGTGTGCAAACCTGGTGAAAAACTACAGGAAACGTTTGACCTCTGTAATTGCAAACAAAGGCTACTGTACCAAATATTAACATTGATTTTCAAATACTTATTTGCAGCTGTATCATACAAATAAATAGTTAAAAAATCATACATTGTGATTTTTTTTTTTAGATTATGTCTCTCACAGTGGACATGCACCTACGATGACAATTTCAGACCCCTCCATGATTTCTAAGTGGGAGAACTTGCAAAATAGCAGGGTGTTCAAATACTTATTTTCCTCACTGTACGTGCACGCTCGTGCACGCTCGTACCTGTGCGTGTATGTGCACTGATGCTGAAGCCTTTTAAACAGGAAGCAGGAATGATCCCGCTGTGCTGTGCTTTAATTGACTCATCTCTGGACATAAGTCTGACCAACTGGGTTTAGGTCCAAAGCTCGGGTCACATGACCTTCAGACACGAGGCCGTCTTAACGCAGTGCACACCGGCACCGCGGCTCCACTGCCCGCTCCCTCCTCAGACACCGGACGCTGACCTCTCCTCACTCGGACACTGACCTCTCCTTACTCGGACACTGACTGACCTCTCCTCACTCACACCACCCGGACAGACAGCTCTGCTTCTGCGTGCGCAATGGTTTGTATGAATGAAATTCCCCAGTTGATCGTGTTTTTATTGGCAAACCCAAACCTTCCTATTGGCAAATACAGCCGACACTTAAGGCTCTTCTTTATGTTGACAACATGTGTTTTGAAAAGTTTTATTGATGGAATATACATAAAGATGCCAATACGTGTGATCAGAGAAGCAGATCTCACTCTTCATTAAAACTCCTCGAGCCCGTGTCGTCTCTGCACGAGCTGCTGCAGCGTCTGTCTCTCGCCTTCGGTTAAACCCACTCATTACCGCCTCCATGTTTAGGTAAATCTCATTCATAAGTCACTTTGCATTGCCTTTTATGGTCAAATGTAGGCGGGCAGAGGGCGTGTCGTGATGTCCGCAGCTTTCTGCTCCACGTGTGATTAGGGAAGGAAAGATTGCGGTCAGGTGTGCGTACCCGTGCATACGCAGGGTTTTATAAATCGGAAAAAACCGTTGCGTATGAAAATTTTTGTGCGTTTGCTACGCACTTTCAAAGTCAGAGTCTCACACACAGTTTGATAAATGAGGCCCCTGATCAGCAACTTTAAGGTCAGGGACAGTAGTTGTGGATGTGTTTGCAAAGCGAGTGATGAAGCTGATGGTGCGTGAGTTTGAGGAAACGGCACCAGTGGCTAGCACAAGTGTTAACCGGTCAACACGCTTATTAATCTGGACTCTAACTTTGCCAAATAATATCCAAATAAATCATTTGACAGGTGCTTTTTTTCGCTTCCTTTCACCCTTGACTTTATTTGTTCCGTTTGTGGTATGGCGCGTTAAAGATACCAGTGCAGACAAGAGGCTTTCTTTGTGATGGTAAAAGAAGCTGAATAAATGATGATGCAAACATGAGCTTCTCATAGAACAGCTGGAGGAGGAGTACGTGGATCGTGAAGGCTGGGCATCTTTGCTCAGACTTCTGCCCCCTCGACCCGGCCCTGGATAAAGCGGAAGAAAATGGATGGATCGCCAAATAGATCACATTTCTCTCGTGATCTCAATACCACTAATCACGAATGACGTCACATTTGCTCATCAATATTCATAATCCAGGACAAATTTGCAGTAGGGACAGCTGCAAGACCTTTAATTTAGTAATGAACACAAACGTGGGTTGGCATGTAGAGGCCTCCAAGTGATACAATACTGCGCTGACTTTGGACGGATATTCAGACATTCGACATTAGCTTGACGCGCTAATCATGGCCGACCAATCAATTAAAGTTTATTTCTATAGCACTTTAGAGGATTGGGGTTATGTGGGAGCGTCTGGATGTGTTTGTCAAAAGGCGGGCAGCTGCATTTTGTGTGTGACTGCTTGATACCAAAATGGAGTGCATTACAGTAGTCGCTAAAAGTCGCAGCTGAAAAAAGCTGGATTTGACGACAGCATTGACTTGTTTGACAAATTTCAGCTCACTGTCAAACACTACACCTAGATTTTTGACAGACTGACTGATTGGGCAGCTCAGAGGGTTAGTGAACAGGACATTATGCAAATCTGAGCCAAAAATAATGCACTTTTACTTTTATTTAAATGTAAAAAGTTGTGGGACAACCATTTGTTCAAGTCCGACAGGCAGTTATGGAGAGAACTAATGGCAGAACCAGTGTTTGGGAGCATGGGCAGGGAAAGCTGTAGATTGTCTGCATACAGGTGGAAGGATAAAGTGTGCTTGGTAATAATGGACCCAAGCGGCAGCATATGCAAACTGAACAGGAGTGGTCGTCCACCATGACCACAAAGGTCCTGTCAGGTAGGAGCCAGGCGAGAGATCAGGATAGAGTGGTCTACGGTGTCAAAGGCCGCTGTAAGGTCCAACATCAGCAGCAGATTATTTTTTATTGTCCATGGATATTAAAATGTAATTCTGAACCTTGAGCAATGCTGATTCTGTGCTGTGCCGTGATCTGAATCCTGACTGAAACTTTTCAAAAATGTTGTGTGTGTCCAAGAATGATTGCAGTTGTATAAAAACAATTTTCTCCAAAACCTTTTGACAAAAGGGGAAGATGGGAGACCGGCCTGAAATGAGATAGAAGTAACCGACTAAAGCTGTGATCTAGCGCTTCCCTCTCTGAGGCAGAATTCAGATACGGATCCAACACAAGTGTCATAAGTAAACACTTGAATAAAGTTGTGTGGAGACAAAGGTCACATTTTGACGCTTTTGACCCATGAGTGCAGAGCTTTGTGAACTGAGAAAATTAATTTCTAGAACGACACACGAATGTTTCACCTTTTCCGCCTGCACGTCTGTTCTCCTCATTTTTGGTCGTCCTAATCTGGCCACCCTAATGCCAACTAGTGAAGAACCATAAATATATCAGTGTGAAAGTTTTTTTTTTTTTTCCTTCCAGCACGACAGAGAACTTGGCGGTGTACATCTGGGACCACATGGTGAAGGAGCTCCCTGAAGGCCTGCTGTATGAAGTCAAGATCCATGAAACGGACAAAAACATTGTGGTCTACAGAGGGGAGTGACCCATCTATGCTGCTGTTACTGACCAATGCTGAGGAGCTGAAGGATGTGGGACATTTAGAGACCAGGAATTTCACATAATGATCTTTGTCTATATCTCAGATAAACATGTTCAAAACCATTACTGGTTGTACTGATAACCACGTTTCCCAAAAATCAACACGTATGATGATATCCATTCGTTCATTTGAAACGGTCAAAACTCTCAGTGACTGCAGTGAACAGTGGTTTAGCTCAGTCAGGTTTTTATATAAAGGAATTAAAGAGGACAACTTCAACTTCCAGAAGCTTGTCCTTAAACTGAAACCAGTACTTGGACAAGCTGTATTTATAAGCTGTGGACGTTAGCACTAGCATCAGCGATGTGTTGCGATTAGCCTATTTATATATTATGGAATCATACCTGTACTTCATAGATGGTCTGGTCTTACAGCATGCCCCAGTATGATAAAGTGAGATGCTTTTAGACTGATTCCCTGTCACGCAAATATTTCTATAGACCTGTCCCAAACATAACCAAACTTCAGCTGCTCACACTGGCCAGAAATGAGGGATTGTGAGATCAATAAAGTCCTATCTTCAAAAAATGAAAAGGGTGGTACTTTGGAACTATTTACAATATAAAACGGTATTTAATGAGAATCACACAATGGAAATAGTGTTGAAAATAAAAAGCCGAAACACAAGTGTTTCCAAACCTTTGAGTACAGTACTGTACATGAAATTAATAAAACGTACATGAATCACTACAAACGTCCTTGTGTGTGTTTTCAAGCACGGGCGAGCTCCCAGATTCATAACACGCGTTATCTCTGCACATGAGCCACTTCACCTGAGAGTAGAGCTGATAGCCACGTGTCCCTAAGGTTTGTTTGTAACGAAATAATAAATAGCAGATGGGGTCAGGTAAATTGACAAAAAAAATTGTCTCAATATTTTGGGGACTTTCTCAATAACAAAATACAAAGCAATGTTTTTGCAACAATCGGAACCATTCAAAGTTGTACTGCTTCTTTAAAAGTGCAGACACTTTCCAGACTTTTCCCTACATTTTTCTCTATTTTTCCCACTTGAAATGTTTCAGTGTTACCCTATTTTTAAGCCTTCTTTTTTCCCCTCAATATTTTTGAAAATGTTTACCCCCATATATTGTCATTTCCCCCAATGTTTTATTTGTAAATAAATGTCCCCCTTTTCTCTTATTTCTTGACATTGAAGATAAACTCGATGTTGATTTTCCAAACAGCAATTTTGGTATTACCCTGTAGTAGCCTGGCTAACGCCAGACTGCTGTGTGCGCTCGAATCTTTTCGAACTTCACAACAGTCTGGGGACCATGGCCGACATTTTTCCATGGATTTGGGCACCAATCACAGAACGAGGAGGGATGGTAAGACGATGACGCGCTATTTGACATACGGAAGCTTGTAGTTTGTTTAGGGATAAAAAAAAAAATATATATATATTTACAGATCCAACATGCCATCTTTCGATCAAGCTTTAGAACGTGTTCTAAATAGTTTAGCTCAAAGTTTACAGCAGATACGTCATACGTCATCTGATACCATGATACGATTGGCTATGGCTACGTGCAGACGCATGAGAGACATTCGTAGCTCCCAATAAACGGCTATGGACAATCGTAAATCACACCTCTCCTACGAGAAAATGAATTGGTGGTCCCCAGAGTAAATATCATTTGTGATTTAGTCTGGCGTTAGCCAGGCTAACCCTGTAGACCAGTGGCGTCCAATCTTTTGTGTTTTAGGCTGCATCTAAAAAATGTCAAGATCGCTCCTCTCTCCTCCTTTTCTTTAACCTTTGAGGCGATGTCATGAGGTCGACCTTGAGGAACCTTTTGCAATGAGGAACAGGAGCTTCAGCTGCTCCTTCTGCAAATGTGAACCTTTGTACCCCAGTGGAGGAACAACCAGGAAGTGACATTATACAATATACACTCCATATCCACCTGCAATGAACTGAACGACATTTACCAACCGGACAAATATAATCTGAGCAACTGCACAATGTGTCTTAAATTTGGTTCTTGTAAAATGCAAATAAAAAAGTCCCTAACGTTGCCATAACTTCATAGATTTCCTATAATAAAACCTTCAGAAGCTGCTGTGGCTCTAACGCTGCATAACCTGCTTTATACTTTCATATATTTAGGACAAAGCTCATGTTTTTATTGAATGAAACGTCACGCAGAAAGCTGTCCATCATTCACACTCGTGTGGAGACCGGAGAGTTCGGCAGCAGTGGATTGTGGGATTGTTCATAGCTCCTTATGGGCTGATGAGGAACATCCCAACGTTCCTCTGCTAAAGGAGGGATTAAAGGAAACATCACAGCGCCTTTCCTCACTCCCTCCTAACTGCACTGACATTTTTAGATGCTTCTTGTCACGGCTGACTGGCACACGCCCTGGTCAACGAGGACAAGGAACTTCCTAAACTTATTTACACTTTTTAGATGCAGCCCATGACTCGTTCTTTTATACTCCGAGTACCCCCTATCTCTAGGGTCTTGCTGATAATATTGCAAAGTGACCTACTGAACTACGATTATTCAGTATCTTATAGTGTGTCGTGTTCAGTATGAAGCTAAAAAACCTTTTACTGAAAAACATAATTAAAACTAACTTTCCTTTGAAATTAATTTTGCAGTTCTCCTCAGATTCACTTTCTTTTTAAATCTTAAATAATTCCATGTTCCCCCTGCTAAGTGCCAGTTTCTAAAGGCGACCCAAGCCGATAGAATAGATGGTGTCTCCATAGTCAAACCTTTTTGTCCACTAGATGGCAGTGTCATATCATTGAGTGTTACAGTTTTAACTCATTTTTTTTTTAACCTGGTCCACATTTATTCATTTTTATTTAATTATTTAAAACTTACCTCCACGTTTATCTCAATACATTATCTGTAATTGATAAATGACTTTGGCTTCCCTTCAGTCAGAGGTAGATTAACTAAGATAGGGCAGTGCATGGCCACAAGTCCAAACCCATGGCTCTTTAGACCAGTTTCTCTTCAGATCACGTTTACTAAAGAGTTCCATGGAGAGGAACAAAAGGAGATTTTACCTATTTTTGATGCCCTGCTTAACAGTGGGGCTCTAAACTACTACTTACTGCAGAACTACGTGCAGTAATGTCTGTATCTACGTCACTTTATCTGCATCACTTATTAACCACATGCACTATGACTGTAAACCTGCACATATAGTGGTTAGTACTCTGTATTGTGGCCGCAGCAACCCCAACCACAAAAGAGCAACACGAAAATGCAAGAAAACGAGACAAAAATGAGACGAAAAAGACACGAAAACAAGGATGAAAACACAACAAAAAGTGTCAACAACACAATAAAAAAAAGATCCGTTTAGATCGGCTTTGTAGGTCTTAGCTTTCAAATGAGGCGTTACTCTGGCTTATGAGATGTAAACTCCAGTCAAGAAGCTTTTAGATTCAGGTGAGGCCGAACTGGAGAAAATGTGCTTGGTTAAGGCGGATTAAAGGCCATGCTTTATGCTCCTTTTTATCTTTCTTTATTTAAAGAGGCTAGATTAGAGCCCTGCACCGGCCTGATTTCTGGGCCCGGGCCCGTGAGGTTCGGGCCCAAGCCCGGCCCGACAGATTTTCATAATTAGCAGGCCCAAGCTCTTCACGCCCAACCCCCCCGCGCCTCAGCCCACGGGGACGGCAGGTCCATGTTTGTGGCAAGAGGTGGAGGGTCAAGACGGGGTGTGAGAAAGCAGGTGGGCAGGGGGAGAGGAAGTGAGGAGAGCGGGTGCTGTATTTAATGTCGCCATTTAAGTTGGTTAAAAAATTGCAGCACAACATATAGGAAGGGGATAACAAAGCCCGAGCCCGGCCAGTGTCCGACACAATGATGCGGTAATGGGCCCGAAGCCCGGCCCGCGGGCTTTCGGGCCGTCGGGCCCCTTGGGCTCAAATGCAGGGCTCCAGACTAGATGCAAGTTGGTAATTTTTATACTCACTGCTGCCACCTCAGGTTTTATGCATAACTGCAGTCTCTATATTAAGCTGATGCATGACGGCACTTCAGACCTGAAGTAACATCTTTCTGAGTGACAGTGCAGGATTTTAGAGGCAGTTGTGGTGAACAGGTCTGGGCTCATTCTACACATTAGGTCATGGCTGGAACATGTAGGGGGATGAAAATACTTAATGTTACCATTTTTAAACTCTGTATAGTCTCTGTAACTCTGTACAATGGAAAACGTGGCACTATAAAAACAGTTTAGATATTGTTTACAAGTTACATGAATGATGAGTTCTTAAAACACTTGAAGCTGAAGAGCTATAAATGCTCCAATAACAGATTAACACTAAATATATCTGAAGTTGAGCTCATGTTTCAAAAGTAGGGATGGGCGATACCAGTGATTTAAGTAATACCTGGGGAAAAAAGGTCCATATCGATCCGATACCGGAAGTATTTAATAAAATATATATGTTGCATCAACAGCAGAACAAAACAGTCTTCTATATGTATACTGGCTTTATAAACAACAAAAGAGGCCATTTATCAAGCCAGGTGCTTAAGAGCAAGTGCAAGATGAAAAATAAATATGCTGTTTTTAGGTGGTGATAGTGTACATGTTTTAGGTGATAGTGTACATGTCTTAGGTGGAGCTAGTGTGCATGTTTTACCCGTGGTCAGGGTCCAGCTGAAGTCCGCTCTGAGGAAAACACAGATGAGTTATAAAGAGTTTGTGTATGTGCTGTGTAAGTTCACACTCAGGATGATCAGATCAGTTCAGAGAAACAGACGTGATCAGTGTGAGCTCTGAGCTGTACAGGAAAGGTTGTGAAATAGTTTCCTCTGACGTTTTCCTTACTCTGATCAGAACTGATATTTTCAAAAGTGTAAGAAAAGTGTTTCATGACCATAGACCGTTAAAAAGAACAGACAGCTCCTCCTCACTCCTCCCCGTTTACCATAATGACCACATTCGAGGGGGAATTCATGGTGGATTTACAGACTCCTCCTCCCCAGCTCTGATGAAGCATGTTCCTAATAAGGGCATAAGGGCGGGATCTTCACTGTAGACTCGGCCCTTGCGTGACGTGTAGCTCGCGCAGCTCCAATGCTAACAGTCCAACCTCCGTTAAGTAGGAGATTTAAAAAAAATATATTTCGAAAAGCAGCCTGGTTTCTTTTTTGTGAGTAACCCAGCGTTATGTCAGGAGGAATATGTAGCCATATTAAGTGTTGAAAAAATGGAAACCAGGCATTAAAGTTGTTTTTAACGTGTCTAAAGTCCAATGCTTTTCAATGGGGGCCTAGCGACGATATGGAGGTACTACAGCAATGGCGGCCTCCAGTGTTGCGGTCATAAAGCACAGCAGCTAGCGGCCATTGTTCATGACTGTAATGCAATGTAGTGATCAAAGTGATGAACATAAAACTCACCAGTATTATTATTAGTTACACAGATTTGCTCAGAGGGATTGGGGATGTTTTCTTTTTTAATAAACTAGCAGAAAAAAACCCTGTAAAAATTCAAATGTTGCCATATTCTTTGGCAAACCATCCAAATCTTCAGTTTTCCAAGATGCAGAACCACATTTGGTCAACAATCATTTCCTCACACGGCCACAAGCCTCCAGACACTCCTCAAATGAAAAGATCTGAAGCACAAACCATAGTCTGTTTGCACGCCTGACCAAACCCAGGTCGACCTGTGCTTGTGATGTGAACGCTGCAAACGGACAGTGGGCTGAGAGTGAAATAATGATTGTGAAATAAACGTGACGTGGGCTTAAGTTTTGTCCAGATGTTGTTTCACTTTGTTTTAGAACAATAGTTTTACAAAAGCGTATGCTTCAGGCCAGTGCAGTGTGGACACAGACAGGAAAGGATTTGAACGTACACTGTAACAAATTTCTGTAGTTTCTACAGTATTTTTTTACAATAAGTAATTGGTTTTATAAATTACATAGTTTAACTGTATTTTGCAATGCATTATGGGAATTTTTTATTTTACAATAAGTAATAAGGTTTTAAACAGTAACATGTTGTGAAATTTCCAATGACCCTGTGCCGCCTGTAATGAGTGGTCAATTACAGTAAGGTGTTGTTTGTATGAGCACATGGTGTGGCTGCTGTGAGCGAGAGAAGCAAGAGATTTCAACTTTCATCGTGCTTCATCAACGCTTTATCAGGTAAGAATGTCCTCATTTCTTTTCATAATGAACACAACGGTGAATTAAGTTAGACTGAAGCTGTATTATTGCTCCTGTGTTGGAGAAAGTTGATTGCGGTAGTTTGGCACTTTACCTAACATCATGTAGGCTATAGCTAGCCTATTTCTTTCTTCAAGTATTATTAATATAGGCTTGGGCTATGTTAAATATGGGGACTCTTATGTAGATCGAGCGTGTTCACTTGTTAAATGGTTGAGAACCACAGTTCAACTGTACGAGGTGCTGCGGCCCCCGCCGCCACTCGAGCTGTGTCTCCCGGAGAGTGGAGGGTGCACGGCCGAGCGGACTCCGAGTCCGCGGAGCCAAGCAGCCTCACCGGGCTGATCAACGCGGGCAAAAGTTGGTTTGTAAGCACGAGGAGTAGCTAAGCTAACGTTGTTTGCTCGGTAAAGGCACCGCCTTTGACTCCATTCAGTCCCCATGTCGCTGCGGGTCCAGAGAGAGACGGGGAGGGGAAGCCGAGCGAGTGCACCTGTGCGCTCGCAGCAAAACAGCCCTCTATCCCAGTCTCTCCCAGTCTCTCCCAGTCTCTCCCAGTCTCTCCCAGTGTCTCCCAGTCTCTCCCAGTGTCTCCCAGTCTCTCCACCAAATCAGTGTCACTGCAACGTCTCCGCAACTAAAGAGTCAGTTGTAATGTCGTCTTGACATAAATAAACGCCACCACACGTACTGAACAAGAGCTGGTCGTTTATTGTACATGCTCGAATAAGAGAACTGTTTCAGAGATCCCCCAGTACATCTCGCGTTGGTATATGGTGCATTCACGGACCAAATAGTGTGGGAAATAACACCATTCATTACATCTCCCCTCTTTTTGAGAAAGTAATGTCCATATTATTTTAATGGTCTTTCCACCCAGTCACTGTAAACACATAACTCCAGTGTAGACAACAGTCACGAAAATCATATACAGTAATGCTTTAACATGCTTTTTTTTTTAGTTACCACAAACATTTCTTTTCTCTTTTTCCCGAACATACCATATGAACGTTTCTTCCAAAATGACTATAGGTCTAACTTAGGCGACGACTTACTCACTCGGCCTGAACGAGTGACTGTAACTGTCCCTGTCTTTGGTGTTAATGCCTTGACACTCTTACTGCCGACATCGCTGCTCACGGGCAGAGGATCATCTGGTGACCCGCTGGCGGTTGGATTCTTAGAAGCATCGGGCACTTGCAATAGGTGACCTCCCTCAGGCATTACCACAACATATGACCTGGGGGTAGAACAGTTACCTTGTACCGTCCCTTGTGTAGTCCATTGTTTCTCATTGTCCAACTTCATCAGGACCCCTTCTCCAGAGTCCAGTGGTGGTAAGTGTCGAACACCATTCCTGCGGTTGTAGTAGAATGCTTGTTTCAGCTTAGCCGCAGCATCCGCAGAGCGCATCTCCTTCCTGTCTGGCCAGCTCGGATCCAGGTTAGCGGACAGGGTGGGCAGCGTGGTTCTGATCTTGCGGCCCATCAGCAGCTCCGCTGGGCTGAAGCCTGTAGAAGTGGTAGGAGTGCTCCTATAAACCATAAGAGCCAGGAAGGGGTTTTCCTGCTTAAGGATCCCTTTTGCTATCTGCACTGCCCTTTCTGCATGTCCGTTACTTTGAGCGTAATGCGGACTGGAGGTGGTGTGGACGAAATCAAACTCTCTGCTAACCTTCTGAACTCTTCTGAGGAAAATTGAGGCCCATTATCACTAATAAGCTCCTCTGGAACCCCAAATCTAGCAAAAGTGGCCGCTAGCTTGCCTATAACCTGCATGGTTGTGGCTGTTGGTAAGCTAAGAATCTCAAGGTAACGAGAATAATAATCAGAAGCTACCAAGTAGGTTTGCTTGTTGTACTCGCATAGGTCTACGCCCACTTTTTGCCATGGTCTATCTGGCAGCACTGTAGACATGAGTGGCTCTTTAATCTGAGTGTGTCTGTTAGTGTTACAAAAATCACACTGCGCAACTTTGGCATTTATGTCTTTGACATCCCTGGCCACCACACTGACTGTTTGGCCCGCTCTCTACACTTCACTAAGCCTTGGTGACCATCATGAATTCTCTCTATCATCTCAGATCTCAGGGTGGTGGGAATGACTATACGGCTTCCCCTTACGACCAACCCGTCTGCAACCGACAGCTCACCCCGCACTTTGTAAAACCCTCTAACGGCCTCCGGGACCTGTCTTTCATACTCTGACCAACCCGTCTGAGTGAGCTGTTTCACTAACTGTAACTCGGGGTCTTGGATAGTGTGGTCTCTTATCTGCTGTAGTTTCTGAGGGGTGGCTGGTAAGTGGCTGATGACTGCTCCGATGTGCACGGTCACGTCCTCTTCAAGGTGCTCGTCTCCGGTCTGTTCCAGCGGACCCCTGGACAGCGCGTCTGCCACTGCCAAGGTCTTGCCAGGTGCGTACACTGCTTCTGCATTAAAACGCATCAGTCTCATCAGTAGTCTCTGACACCTTAGTGGGACATTGTCCAAGTCCTTGTTGTTCATTAAAGGCACTAAGGGCTTGTGGTCAGTGATCAGTGTGAAAGTCTCTAGTCCAATCAGGTATTCTCAAAGCGCTCACAGGCCCAGACGCTCGCCAGGCATTCCTTCTCTATTTGCGCATATCTGGTTTCCGGATCACGAAGCCTCCTGGAGCAATATGCGACCGGCTTCCAATCTTCTCCATGTTGCTGTAGGAGGACTCCCCCAAGCCCATAACTGCTGGCGTCAGCCGACACCTTTGTGGGCTTGTTGCATCATAGAAGGTAAGTACAGGTGCAGATGCCAGGGCAGTTTTCAGTCTTCGGAAGGAGGACTCCTGCGCTGGACCCCACTGCCACTCCGATTTGGTTTGAGCAGTTCATAAAGTGGTTGTCCCACTGTAGACATCTCCGGAACAAACTTGGCTAGGTAATTTACCATACCAATAAAGCGTCTCAGCTCAGCAACATTCTGGGGTTTCGGGAAATTTTCGATCCCCTCTACCTTTGCAGGGTCTGGTCTCACCCCATTCTCATCAATGATGTGCCCCAGAAACCTGATTTGTCTCTGTTTGAATTTACACTTGCCTTGGTTCAGTTTCAGACCGGCTGCCTCGATCACTTTCAGGACCTGCTCCAAACGCTTGTCGTGTTCCTCTTCAGTGTCTCCATGGACCAGGATGTCGTCCATATACACCTCTGTACCTTCCAGCCCCTGCAGTGTCTCTGCCATCTTGCGCTGAAATATCTCCGGGGCGCTGGATATCCCAAATGGAAGTCTGCAAAACGCATATCTCCCAAAGGAGTAATGAAGGTGGTGAGTTTACGACTGTCTTTATGTAGTGGGATTTGGTAGAACCACTAGCAGCATCCAGGGACGTGAACACTTTGGATCCTGAGAGTCTTGGCATTATCTCCTCCACTGTAGGTAACACATATTTCTCTCGTGCTACTGCTTTGTTCAGTTTTCTTAAGTCAGCACAGCATCTCACCTCAACTTTATTGGGTTTTAGTACTGGCACCATTGCAGCGCACCATTCAGTGGGCTCGATTACTTTTTCAACGATGCCCTCTGTCTCTAGCCTTTGTAGCTCCTTTTTAACAAGTGGCATTAGTGGTAGCGGGACTCGTCTAGCCACATGGACCACATATGGCTGTGCATTGTCTTTAAGCAGTATTTTCACAGGTTCAGTCTTCAACAAGCCACTGGTTCCAAACACAGCGCTGACCTCCTCTACTCTCTTAACTAGACCCATCTTCACCGCTTCTATGCGGCTGAGTAGGCAACTGTTTCCTTTAATCACATATACTGGAAATGTGTAGCTTTCTCCTTTGTATTCTGTGTTAGCTTGAAACATCCCGAAACACTTGAGTGGACCTCCAGGTCCCGAGAAGGGTGTACTAGTAGGGGTCAGTTTGTATTGCTTTGTGAGTAGACTGAATGTTTTGTCTCCTATGACACTTGCATCTGCCCCTGTGTCTATTTTGAATGTCAGGGGAACTTGGGCAATATCTAATGTGACAGTCCATTTATCTGGGTTTGCTGGGCCAGTAACTTCACCTAGGAACTGGTACTGGGTGGTTTCCCTTAGTTCATTGACAACTTTCGTACGGCATACACGAGCCCAATGCCTTTTTTGTTGCACTTTTTGCAGAAACTTTTAGCAGCTGGGCATTTTCTTTTATCATAGTGCTGTGTGCCGCACCTACCGCAGTCTGGGGATTCTCTTTCAGTGTGCGGAGTGTGCTTTTGTGTGGTACTTTGCGACGCCCTCCTGCAGAAACGCTGGCCACTTGTAGCTCCGGCTGGGGACCGCTAGCTTGGAGGCTAATCTGTTTAGCACCTCTTCTGACTGTCGTACTTGCTGTATAACATGCGCCAGCGTCAGATCTGTGGTGAGCTGCAATTTCAGAGACAATTCCTTGTCCTTAATGCCCACTACGAGTCTATCACGGATGTGTTCATCCCTCTTGTCCCCAAAATCACAGTTCTCCGCTAGCTCGTACAGCACTCTTATGTACGCCTCTGCCTTTTCCCCTTGCAGTTGGTTACGTTGGTAGAAACACGCTCTCTCGTGTATTACGTTGCGTCTGGGTATGAAGTACTCATCAAATTTTGAGAGAACCCCTTAGTAATTCTTCTTATCATCTTCCCCAGCAAACTCGAACGAGGCGAAGATTTTCTCTGCTTCGCTGCCCATCGCGTAGATAAGTGAGCAGACTTGAACCTCGCCATTTTCTTTGTTCAGTTTGTGGCTAGCCTGTAGCGTGCGAACCTCTGCTTCCACTCCGGCCATTCTCCCGGGCTCGTGAAGTTAAACTCCGACGGAGGATTAAACTTGGACATATCGGCTCGTTAAAGTTTTGCACCGCTTCTGACACCATGTAATGTCGTCTTGACATAAATAAACGCCACCACACGTACTGAACAAGAGCTGTCGTTATTGTACATGCTCGAATAAGAGAACTGTTTCAGAGATCCCCCAGTACATCTCGCGTTGGTATATGGTGCATTCACGGACCAAATAGTGTGGGAAATAACACCATTCATTACATGTTAAAATCGTTAACTTTGTAAACAGGACGAGATGACCAGCCTCTCTCTCTTCCCTCGGTCAGAGCTCAGCTTGTCTCACCTCTCTTTTGTCCACTAACCTGACTCTATTTGGCGCTAAGTACTAAGTGAATGTTAATATTTATGTGTCTGTCTTATGTGTCAGATTTGATGCTGTGTTGATGTCAAACCTATTAACTTCTTCTAACTTATTTTCTTTCTTCTTTTCAGGACTTCCCTAAATAATCGCCATTCACCTGGCAATCAGGTAAAAATGTGTCTTTCTGTATTATACCCAGAAATGTATATTTCGGACTAAATTTGAGAATTTGTGTTCATTTATTTTGACAATTTATTTGTTAATGTGAAACTCACTAATGTGAATCATCTTTTAACAGGACGGAGAACTAATGGCCTGTGTATGTAAGTGTTTAGTTCTTAATATGTTATTATGTAACATATTTTTATTCCATTTAAGATTTCATGTTTATTTATATCTTACAGGTATCATCAACACCGGTTGGTGAAAGAACTCCACTTCCTGACTCTCTGAGACTAATAGTCTTAGGTAACACTATGCTAACATGTTCTATGTTGAAATACTCGCTTAATACAAGTCTCACAAGCAATTCAACAACTGAAAATGAATTATTTCTAAGGTGATGTCCTCACTGCCAACGACTGGAGGCTCAGTATTGAGGGTCCTGGTCTCTGCACCTGGCAATGGCTGGATTCTTTGCTAAGCTTCTACAACTTCAATCTGCTGTACCTGGAACAAGCTGCAAAGGTACATTTAAAAAGATGGACAGTTACAGCACAGTGGTGCAGCAGTTAGTGCTGTTGCCTCACAGCAAGAAGGTCCTGTGTTTGATTCCTGGGCCGGGGCCTTTCTGTGTAGAGTTTGCATGTTAAATGGTAACATCTATATAGTGTTTTTCTACCTGCTTTAGGCACTCAAAGCTCTGAACCAGTCACTCTCTAGTTACAAAGCCACCTGCTTTACCATTTGCACCACTGCTGTCCATGTTCTCCCCGTGTCTAAGTAGGTTTCCTCCAGGTGTTCCCCGACCACTAAAACATGTATAATAGAATCCCTTCTGGGGCCAGGATTCCCTTGAGAAAGAGATTCTTAATCTCTGTGGGACTTTCCTGGATAAATAAAGGTCAAATGAATGTTCAACACAACCTCCTCGGAGCTGTGGTTCACTATTAATGTTCACTATTAATTCATTCTTACCTATTTTCTTTTTCCTGGTGCTTCCGCTCCTTTTATTTATTTATTTGTGTTTACTTGTTGGGGACAATGCATGCTGAGCTGCCCAAATCAGTGTCAGTTCATTTGTATGTTGTATTTGTTTTACATCCCCAAACTGTGATTGCCCCACAAAACATAATCCCACTGCCCTCTAGACTAGATACTAAAAGATGTATGTAAAACTCAAATCACTTTCATTAATTCTTACTAACAAGAATTACATTTTTATTTGAAGTTCAACAGTGAGAGGAAATGTTTTCATGCTGTTTGAAACTTATGCTTCACTTGTATGTGTTTGCAGATGTTTCGTCGGCCTGAATCCCACCACAGGAACAAATGACTGTGAGACTGTGAATTACAAACCAGAAAACGGGGAAAGTGAAAGAGAAGAGGAACAACGGCGTTCACCCATCCTGTTTCGTCCCTAATAAAGAAGTTAATGGACTTTTGAATGGCAGCAAACGTGAGTCAGGTTAAGCCTGTTCTAGTCGTTTAGTTGTCAGAAATTTTGTTCAGTTTTTTCTACTATTGGTTTGGTCATTGTTAAGACCTCATTCCATGTTCGGTTCGATCTTTGTTTTTTTACCTTTCAAACTAGTAATTCAAAATAATTGGTTGGTTTTATAATTTCTTTAATCTTAAAACAAAACGTGTGAAAAAACAGAAGTCTATAAATTATGTATTGTTTCTTGGTTTTAACGGGGGAACAACAAGAAGCATGAAGGCGCAGCATCTTGGCTGTGCACAATGATCCTGCTGTAGCCAAGATGGTGCATGTTCACTTCCTCTGTCTTGTTCTCCCGTTTAAATCAATAAACAATAAATGCCCCGTTTTATAGATGTCTTTTTCGATTGACACATTTTGTTTTAAGATAAAAAGACAATAAGACAAACCAATTATTTTGATTTTCACACAAAGAATGAAGCATATGAAGTACACACGGATTGACCTCATTTAGTTTTGTTATTCACCTTATTCCGAAAGTTCCCGTGGGCGCAGCCATGAACTGGCTTCACTCGTATTAGATAGATAGATAGATAGATAGATAGATAGATAGATAGATAGATAGATAGATAGATAGATAGATAGATAGATACTGGACTTTTTATAATTCACCCACAGAAACAGTGATATGTTGACTTTTTTGTGCAAATCCACATTGGACATTAGACTGATTTGCTTAAAATGTCCATAATATTTAGCAGCAAACATTTTCCTTCGTTCTCCACTTCGTGAACAGACTTTGCGCTCTACCGAAAGAGTAACTACAAAAGGAAGTGCCAATTTGTGACAAAAAGTGTCAAAAACAAACAAAAGTGGGCGAGCGGAATAAGGTGAATAGTGCTGTCATCGTAATACAGCTCAGGCTAATAAGCTATTTTTATTTATTTACTTTTTCACTACAAGGTACTAGCTGTAGTGCTGGGCGATATGACGATACATATCGTGGGGACGATAGAAAATGCCTATCGTGCCATTTCTCTTCTATCGTTCTATCGTTTCTAACCTAATTTAATCAATTATTAAAGCAAATATGTCATTAATAGGCCACAAGAATGTATTAGTGTTGTCTTGTCACTATGCATCGTCTAAGTTTATATTAAGTGATTATAAACAAGAATAAAAAAGAACTTTTTCGCAAAGAAACTCTGCCTTGTGGTTTTGTGACACCCCCCTGCTTTACGATATCTCTGTCCGCCGCCACACCTGCTGTAGCAACGGCGACATCTAATGGACGTACACGCGGGGCTCTCTCTCCCTGTTAAACACCGCGTGGTTTCACTCTGCTTTACGCACGGCAACTAAACAGCTTTTTAGTGATGGATCTCTTTAGCGCGTGGATCTGGATTAAACACACGAGAGAGAAGAGAGGAGAGGCGTGGTGCAGGAGGTAAGAGACTGATCAGGCAGCGCGTAGAGCAGCTAAAGACGTACAATACAAACTGCTCGCCCACTGTTTCTTAAACATTACATTAAAGTTGAGAAAATGGCGATAATAAGCTCCATTTGTTTTAGTGTAATATGAGCGTTGATATTGAGGAGCAGATGATGCTCTGAGTAAGTCGTTCTCTACGCACGAGTTTACACATTTCTGTTGTTAAATTCGTGTTGACTCTGGTCAGATCATGTTTAGCCCATTTATCCTGCAGTCTCACATTTTTCCTGACATTGACAATATATGCTATAAAAATTATCCATAGCAAACCACTGCTTCAAAATAAAGTTGAAAAAAAGTAAGCAATGATATTTTTGTCAAACTTTTCAAAGAATAACTGAAAACTGACTTATTGTGGTATATCGTGATATGTATCGTTATCGTGATATAAAATAATCCATATCGTGATATAAGTTTTTCCATATCGCCCAGCACTAACTAGCTGTACTATTATAAATGTTGATCTTACTATTTTCCTGGAGAAAAATGCCTGCTGATCCATAGCCTTTCCTTTTAGGGCTTCTGTTATGTTAAATGTTAAATGTTAAATTTAATGTTAATAAATGTTTTTGTTGCTCTATGTTGGTCTTGCCTTTGGTATTATTAAAAGACTCACAAGATGTTTGGTTACACTAATAAATTGTAATGTCAAATCACAGTTAGTTACTGGCAAAAAAATACCGTTTAAATCTTGTAAATTAGGAATAAAACACTATATTGTAAATGTTTTTACAGTTCATTGCCGGTTTTCAAAAAAGCTATAGATAACTGTAAATAAAATACACCAAAACCTGTAAATCAGATCCAGGAAAACACTGTAATGATTTTACAGTAACAGACTTTAAATTCTACAATACATTGCTGGCAAAAAAATTACCGTTTACTTACTGTAAATTCTACAGTTAATTCGTTACAGTGTAGCTAACAAACTTATTGCTCTGCTGTTTTTGATCGGGAAGTGGTTCTTGTTTTTTTTAATCAAAGGAATGTTTTTGCCACCTTCCTTTAAAGATTTGTCACTAAATTTTGAATTGACGATATTTATTCCACTGTGTCATATTATTAGTTTATTTGTTTATTTGAGCAGCAACACTCTGCTCAAAGGAGTGGGCCGAAGCAAGATCTTATAAGCCCCACCCCCAAAATCAATACAATTAAATCATCATTTCACAAGAACATAGTGGAACAACAAAGGAACAAAACAGCAACAAGGAAACAACAGCAAAACAAAATAAAACAAAATAGACCCTACACAACGCAGCATCCGACCATACCCCAAAACGGAGCAATACTGATTACGTAGCAACTAATTACAAAACAACTATGATAATGCTACATACTTACAAACTATTTACAAAGAACTATAACTTACAAAACACTGTTTTGTAAGCGTTCATACAGCAACAGAAAAGAAGCACAATTACAACAACGGTCTAGTTTCATGTACGAAGTCTAGTACAAAGTAAGTAACAAAGGAGATCATTACATTTCTTTCAGATGGTTACCATGGTAACATTGTTAGCATTGCTAAAAGTCACTAGTTTTATGATAAAAAGACAGATTAATATACATATTATACTCCGTGAATATTGTTATGTACATTTATTATGTAAGCCCTACACAGTGTAGTGCGTTACAAAGCCAGGTGTAGAGCGGGCCAGTTGTAGAGGGCAGTAGCTCCTCATCAACAAACCCCTACACAGCTGCTCTAACTAGCTGATTTTGTAGATGATGTTCCTATGCTGTGTGGTGCGTTAAAAGACGAGGATTACGAGCCCGTTGGGAGCCTCTCAACAGATCCATAGCTCGCCTACCCTAATTCTCTATTTGTATTTGAGCAATAGAATGACAACTGTCGGGGCGACAGTGGCGCAGATGGTAGAGCGGGTCGTCTCATGATCGGAAGGTCGTGGGTTCGAATCCCGCCTCCTGACTGTGCACATTGTCGTTGTGTCCTTGGGCAAGGCACTTCACCCACATTGCCTCCAGTGTCTGCCTACACTGGTAGCCCCTAGGAGAGACCAACAGGCCCGGTTTGAACCGTGAGGCCGTCCTTCCGTGGACCCACCACCTGCAGAAGGAGCCATGGGGGCTGGTGCAATGTGATATGGGCAGCTCCGGCGGCTGCCCCCACGACCCGGCAACGGACAAGTGGAAGAAAATGGATGGATGGATGGAGAATGACAACCATTGAAAGCAACATCATTCTTCCTTAAAAAAAATTGATCCTATTGCGCCCCTGGTGGCAACTCATTTCTTCTTCTCTATCCTTTGCAAAAGTCTTTTGCTTGAATTTATATTTGAACAAGTTGATGTTTGAACCTCGTTTCATCTCCATCTCCAGTTTATTCCACAATTGTACGCCATTAACTGTCGGACTACAACTTTTCAAAGTTGTGCTATGTTTCTGAATCCTAAAGTAATTCACGTAATTCATAATGACCAGTACGTTCTTGGAACCTTCTTTGTATTTGGCCTGGTAACAGTTTGTACCTTGCTTTGTATAACATCTGTCCAGTTTGGAACTCAACAATGTCACAAAACTTCATTATCTTTGAATAATGAGTTTGTGTGGTCCAAAAACCCAGCTTTATGAATTACTCGGATAGCTCTTTTTGCAGCATTACTATTGGTTTTAATTTGTTTTGTAAGTGCAACCCCAAACCACGGTGCAATAATGTAAATGGGCAAAATCAGAGAACAGTATAAGGTATGTAGAGCTTTGATGTTTAAAATATACTTTACTTTAGTTTCCGTCACCTCCATTTGAGCTTTATCCCTTTGCTTCATTATTCCATGAGGTCTTGATCCAGCCATGGAGCAGAGATATTTCTCACTGCTTGCTTCCTCATAGGAGCGTGTTTCTCTATCACTCGAGTTATCAAATTGTTCAAAACCACCACAGCCTTGGGTCTATCTCCTGTGTTACCTCGGAGCAATCTATGTTCTTACTTCTGCTCCAAAATAATCAGACTTTGCCCTTGTAACGAATTAACTGTAGGATTTACAGTAAGTAAACGGTAATTTTTTGCCAGCAATGTATGTAGAATTTAAAGTCTATTACTGTAAAATCATTTACAGTATTTTCCTGGATCTGATTTACAGGTTTTTGGTGTATTTTATTTTACAGTTATCTATAGCTTTTCTGAAAACCGGCAATGAACTGTAAAACATTTACAATATAGTGTTGTATTCCTAATTTACAAGATTTAAACGGTAATTTTTTGCCAGTAACTAACTGTGATTTGACATTACAATTTATTAGTGTAACCAAACATCTGTGAGTCTTTTAATAATACCAAAGGCAAGACCAACATAGAGCAACAAAAAACATTTATTAACATTAAATTAACATTTAACATTTAACATAACAGAAGCCCTAAAAGGAAAGGCTATGGATCAGCAGGCATTTTTTCTCCAGGAAAATAGTAAGATCAACATTTATAATAGTACAGCTAGTACTTGTAGTGAAAAAGTAATAAATAAAAATAGCTTATTAGCCTGAGCTGTATTACGATGACAGCAGTATTCACCTTATTCCGCTCGCCCACTTTTGTTTGTTTGTGACACTTTTTGTCACAAATTGGCACTTCCTTTTGTAGTTACTCTTTCGGTAGAGCGCAAAGTCTGTTCACGAAGTGGAGAACGAAGGAAAATGTTTGCTGCTAAATATTATGGACATTTTAAGCAAATCAGTCTAATGTCCAATGTGGATTTGCACAAAAAAGTCAACATATCACTGTTTCTGTGGGTGAATTATAAAAAGTCCAGTATCTATCAATCTATCTATCTATCTATCTATCTATCTATCTATCTATCTATTACGAGTGAAGATCAACCAATTCTGGTTGATCTTCAGCCAGTTCATGGCTGCGCCCATGGGAACTTTCAGAATAAGGTGAATAACTGTGTACTTCATATGCTTCATTCTTTGTGTGAAAATCAAAATAATTGGTTTGTCTTATTGTCTTTTTATCTTAAAACAAAAATGTGTCAATCGAAATAGACATCTATAAAACGGGGCATTTTTATTGTTTATTGATTTAAACGGGAGAACAAGACAGAGGAAGTGAACATGCACCATCTTGGCTACAGCAGGATCATTGTGCACAGCCAAGATGCTGCGCCTTCATGCTTCTTGTTGTTCCCCCGTTAAAACCAAGAAACAATACATAATTTATAGACTTGTGTTTTTTCACACGTTTTGTTTTAAGATTAAAGAAATTATAAAACCAACCAATTATTTTGAATTACTAGTTTGAAAGGTAAAAAAACAAAGCCGAACATGGAATGAGGTCTTAACAATGACCAAACCAATAGTAGAAAAAAACTGAAAAAAAATTTCTGACAACTAAACGACTAGAACAGGCTTAACCTGACTCACGTTTCTGCCATTCAAAAGTCCATTAACTTCTTTATTAGGGACGAAACAGGATGGTGAACGCCGTTGTTCCTCTTCTCTTTCACTTTCCCCGTTTCTGGTTTGTAATTCACAGTCTCACAGTCATTTGTTCCTGTGGTGGGATTCAGGCGACGAAACATCTGCAAACACATACAAGTGAAGCATAAGTTTCAAACAGCATGAAAACATTTCCCTTCACTGTTGAACTTCAAATAAAAATGTAATTCTTGTTAGTAAGAATTAATGAAAAGTGATTGAGTTTACATACATCTTTTAGTATCTAGTCCCTACGAGGGCAGTGGGATAGTTTTGTGGGGCAATCACCAGTTTGGGGATGTAAAACAAATAAACATACAAATGACTGACACTGATTTGGGCAGCTCAGCATGCATTGTTTCCGCATTTGTAAACACAAATAATAAATAAAAGGAAGTGGAAGCACTGTAGGAGAATTCTACATAACGATGATCGAAAGGTTGGTGAAGAATACGGCACAGTCGGCATGTCTTAAGGAGGAAAGTTTTATTGCCATCTTTGCGGGACCCAGAGAATGAAACTCAACCGACATTGCCAGTCCTAACATTCAAGTCTGTCTGTGCTTCCCACCAGAGGACACGTAAATCCACCTACAAGCGCGTCACACTCACGCACCAGCATTCATGCTGATAGTAGGCGCCTGAACGCCCAGTCAAGGCTAAAGAGAATAGTAAGATCGCACAGCTTGACCTACGGGCAGAACACATTATATATAAACACAGTAAGATGACAAGCGATTTAATATTATCTCTTACAACCCCCCTAGCAAAAGTCACGGCTTATCTAGTGGCTTGAACCGAGGAAAAAGAATAAATTAAAGCCATCATAAAGGTAACCCAAATCCAATTACCTAAGCATGAAACTTAGCCCACTAACGAAGATTTCAAAATAATATCGAGACCTCAAAGGTTTAAACTAATGTCTTATGTGGAAGCTACACACAGAAATCTAACTTTCATAACAATATTCAACACTTCATTTACAGTACACACAGTACACGGGCATTGCATGGAAAAAAATACCCCCCTCTCAGTGACCCCAAAGTCAACTGAAGACATGTGCATCATTAGACTCACTTATACCGCAATCGGGGTAAATACGCCACCAATAAAACACATGCATCAAGTGCTAAGGGCGTATAAGAGGGGGCACATAACCAACCTCCGATCCCAGACTCTATTAGCCAATTACGGGAAAGGTTAAAAGATTATGCCGCCAAATTCAAGTTTCTCCTGCAAATTATATTATTATTGGTCCAATCAGAAAATGTACTAACAACAAAATATCAAACACCACAAAAACATTAAACAAATAAGAATTTCAATTCTCAGAAAACAACATTCACGCTATTAAGAGAAATGCCATACCGCAAAAAATAGAACAATCTTCACAACTCAGGACGTCGATACCCCTCCAGGTGCCTCGGATCTATAAGGAACATGACCTGGACCATTCTTAGGATGAGCCATCGGATCAATATACCCACAGCCATCAAAAGATGTCCTTACGAACTCATGTCGGAATAGAATGGTGCGTGTAGAGTCAACGCGTCCAAAAGAGAAGCATGCTAAGTCATCACTTTTATGCACCAATGAAATTTCCCATAAAATTCAAATCTAACTGGATGGTAAACCTCATTATTTGCGATCTAACTAGCTAAAGACAGAATACAGTTCACGAAGCGCCGCTCCCAATGTTTTAATCAAGATTAAAAGTAATGTTACTGAAAAATGGCTATAGCAAGAACCCAATAAGAACCAAAACATATTCATCCTGTTACTTCAGGCATATCGGCTCTCGACTAGAGCTTAAACCTTTCCTCCGACGGTACCAACATACCTGCAATACGACAACACAAAACATACAATGACAGACCTCCCACAAGACAAAAGTATTAAAACCTGCTCCATGTTGTTGTGAATCCGGACCTGCAAAGTTATGAATTCAAACTTCCAGATAATATAAAGCATGAAAGATAAGCAACTAATGAATTAGAATATAAATGCAAATCACAAAAGGCTGGAAAACTGGACTGGACCAAAAATTAATAAAATAAGAATAAATAAAAATAAGAAAAAAAGGATAATAAAAAATGAAAATAATAATAGAATGATAACAAAAACATAATAATAGTAATAATAATAATAAAAAATAATAATAATAGTAATAATAATAAAAAAAAAAAAAAAAAAAATAGTAAATAATAAACAATAATAGTAAATAAAAGAAATAATAATAATAGTAATAGAAAGAATAGAATATAAAAACATGAAAATTAAATGTTAAAAACTAGGTAAATATAAGAAATAGGTATACAAAAATGGCCTCCCACTAAGTCCTAATCAATCTCTGTACATTTGCGCGCTTATGGAAACAAAAATGTGAACCATCAGTGGTTATGAGCCGCGGGAACAAATCTGACTTAACGCTCAACTTGGTAATTTGCCATGATGTCGGACCTCATGTTATGGCAATAAAAAGGGCAATCAACTAATGTAAAAAATATTAAAATATTAAATCAAAAATATAAAACTAAATATATAAAAAAACCTTAAACACATGCTATGAAAGTTAAACCTGATAAAAACTTAACTATAAAAGAGGAAAGAAAAAATTTTAAATAATAAATGTAAATAATAAGTAAATAAGCTAAATATAAAATTAAATCAAATATAAAATCTGAAACACTCATAAATGTACAAATGAAAATGATGCAAAATGAAATAAAGCAAAGGCAAAGTGGGTGTGAAGATGCCTGTCGTTCTATCCGAACACAAACTCCTTCACACTGCATCAAATCATATCATACAGTTACTTCTGGCTAAACTCAACCAACTTTGACACTGAAACCAATGTAACTTAAATGCAATGTAGGACCCAGTTATATCTTGCTAAATTTGTATTAAATACTCGATACATTATTCTGCTTACATAAACTAATCACAATTATACCCCAACCGATATGTGGTTGCACTTTTGTCAGACTCCAGACCGTTCTCTCAGGTGCCTGTGAAAATAATGTTATATTGCAAAAAGCACACACATCAGTACAATTTCTACACTTGCCGACGCAAATTGACTTTCATTAGAGTTGAGTTCAGTTATCATGACTAAATACATTTCATACTATCGAATCGCAAAAATATATATGAGAGAACTAAGTGCTTCTTCGTTGCTTGAAACACAAAATAAAACGCAAAGGATGCATAGCATGCCTCAGACATCAGCAGCGAATGACATTCTCTCTTCCAACGCTGCCCTCCTGCAACAACAAAAGAAGACACTCCGCCTCAAGGCCACATGTAATCATGCATTTGTATATTGTTCCCTGCTCCTCAGCTCCTGTCCTGAGCTCGGGCCCTTCTGCAATTCCCTGTCTCTGTGGGAAATGGCGTTTATCAACACTAGAAGAATATAGATTAAAACATGTACATCACTTAATACATACAGGTTACTAAAATAGGCACACTCCTATGATCTTATAGTAAATATAAAATAAAAATGCAATCATGGCAATTAGTATGGTTTAGTATGAAGCCTAATCATCATTACACTTCCCTATTTGTTTACAAACAATCTGGGTTTTATTTACACTATGTCAGTTTATTTGACGCTTTCCCTGTGTTTTAATGATCGGGTTTTTTTAGACTTGAAGTTCAACATTACTGAACTTTTGTTTTCAAATTTACAGTAGTAAATTTAAGTAAGTAACACAAAATTTGTTTCCTTCTAGATCAAAAGAGTCACAATTATTTCTACAAGAGATCAATCGACTCTTCCTTCTTGCCCCTCCTCTTTTCAGCAGTTACACGGACTCGGTGCCCAGAGTCGTGAAAGTGTGGAAAATGAGCAATATACTTTTGAGGTCATAAGTGTGACCTTCTCTGAGTGACCTTAAGATACCGGATTTACACTGATTATCACACTTTTGCTATTTTTGAAATAAACAGTTTGAACAGCAACAAACTTCAGATTAGAAAACACCGTCTACTACGCTGCATCAACCCTCTTCATCGGACTGCACGCAACGCCAAAACCACAGTCCTCAGATCTAAATCTAAGAACACCTATGAGTTCAAAATTCTGGATTCAGCCTTCGCTGACAAGTCTTGGCATAAACGACACCTAATATTCAACTTTCAGCATCAAAGGGTTTTCAGTGAAATGTTAAACGATTACTTTATTACAATGCCTCCAAATTAAAGTACAACCAGTACCAACACGCTTATCAGAATTTAGGACTTCTTTCTTTTGCTTAAAACCTAAACAACCAATAAAACACTGCACGATCAATTTCTGCACAAAACTCAACTCAACTGCTAATAAAATCACAGCAATTTCGGGAGGTTCAGAGAACAACTTCACAATCCGCAAATTGTTAAGCTTAACCGCAGATCCTAGAACACAACTAGAACGACTATAAAAATTAGAGCTCACTAAATACAAAGAAATATACAATAATCACAATCATTAATCATCGACAACCTCTCCTCCTTTCAAATCCGCCTACTACTTCCGGTTTAAATTGACTCCAATCAACATAGCTCTAAAACACCCTGTCATCTCCTCCGCCAATATCACAAACCTCTGATTCTCGTTTCAACCCGTGTACCATCCCCTGCCTCCGAGATCTCCATTATCCATCCGACCTGATCACAACGGCTCTACCTCTCACCAATCACCCAAAGGCATCGTCAACCTGGTCCCTGTACAATATCTTCATCTCAAACTCTCCGTCCCACCGGCGAACCAATCACCATGGGACTATAAAAACACTTCGGGCACTAATCAGAAACAAGCAATAATCTCTATCACTACTATAGCAAACATTTCACACGAAACGGTAACCTCTAGTTACTGTTTCAAAGTTAACGGATAATATTGTATCAGCTGCAACGGATCAACGCAGATTTGCTACACAGTAATCTGAACTTACAATAATGTTTCTTTAGAAGCTAAAATGATATCACTGATTTAACTATTCAAGATCTCTCTGTCTATTAATTTATTTAGTAATGTATTTATTTTACAATAAATTCCTAAGGCTACTGCAAATCAGTAGGATGACTTAGTACAATTGCCTATACACTTAAGAAAGTATTAGAATTTAATATACTATTAAAGCAATAACGGGCCTTGCTTTCACCTAAACTCGCCTCGTTAACATTGAATATTTTTTACTTATGTCCTACAATTCAATGTTTGTTAGTTATTTATCACTCTGTAAATATCAAACTATTCAATTACATTTATTTTTTATTTTCATTATCTACTTATCTAAATGTATAGCTGTTCAATTGAGATTCAAGTAGTTTGACCAATCTGAGCATTAAAAAGTCAAAAAGAGATTAGAAAAAATACAATAAAGAGAATTCAGTAACACGGAGTCCCATGGGGCCTTAGCCATGGGCAAAACACAAAAAATTGATTAAAAAATATATAAACATCTATTATAATACGCAAAATTCAAAACAATCAAGTGTAAACTAAAGGTGGAAAGAGGGGGCGAAGCACAGGACCTGAGACAATTTGCAGCACTAAGTCGCCTGCCAGACAGCTTTTTAGGGCGTTGGTGGACGGCGGCAAGAGGAAGGTGGTTTTGTTCGAGAGCAGGGCAGACTCTCAGGTTTTTGTAAAACTGTCCTTCATGCACTTGGAACACCAGCGCACACGCATTGCGCACAACCCCCGCTCTTCCCCACAACCAAAAAAAGGAAAGGTAAACCAGTAAATTAAAGAACTTAAAAAAAAATCAGTTGTCCTATCGCGCAAAGCTTACAAAATAAGACAAAAATTCAAAATGCTAACAAAATAATAAAACAAGAAATTTGAAAAGAGCCACGCAGAAGTAATAATAAAATAATAATAGAGTAAATAATAAGTAATACTATAATAATAAAGAATGTAAAAAAATCCTCTGTACACTATCAAAAAAGGCTAATCTCAGAAAAAGGAGAATCTCCTGTTTATGTTTTACGCTTCTCATATCAATAGTGATCAGTTTATGTTATCATGTTAACGTCAATGCGTCTATTCTAGGTTTCAAATAAATTGTATTTTAACAGGAAATTAAATTATACGCACAATGATCTGTCAAGTACCCCCAAAACCTGCAAAGCAAAACCGAGATGTAAAAGTGTATTAGTAATTTAGCAACCATACAAAGCAAAACAACCACTCTAAACTTTGTTTTTGTTTGACTATTTTTCGTTATTTTGCACTATATATTCAAATTAAGTGATTGTTTTGCATTAAGGAATTGTTTTAAATTCATTATGTCTCGGCGCTGCCGATTCTGGGATCCCACATCACCTTGGGAAACATTATTCCGACTAATGTTGAAATCTTCCATATTAAAAACACTTAGCCTGCGATACAGCCTTAGTCAAAACAATACATTTTTTCCAAAACCAGTTTGGATACCAGCTAACTAACCTATAAGCCGTTCCCCCACAAAGGTAGTGTTTTTGACCACTTCTCAAATCTAACCTTGGGACTGGACTCTAAATCATTAAAAAATTATAAGCAAGTGCTTTAAACTATCTTTAAGAGACCAGCGAGAGCCCATCTGCTGACGTGGCCTCGGGATATCTCATTTTCTAAAACCTCAACAAGGTCGCATCATTCTATCCAAAGCCTACACAACACATAACCTTAAAGATCGAATTAAGTTTCACTTAACCGCATCCACTACAAAAAACAGAGTATATTATTATTTTCTTTAGGGTCTGGTACTTTAAAAATCAGTTTAAAGACCAGTTTTCTAAAACAAATCCACAGCAGAATAACATCTTCACATTTTAACAACATAACAACAACAATAACGAACAAGACATTTTTACATTTTTTTTCTCAATTGTACAACATTTTGATCCTAACTTTTGTTTTCACTGTTGCCAAATATCATTTGTTTTTGATTGCCTGTCAAGCACAAAGCTTTAATATTTAGCCTAATGCCATAAATATACGCCTTCTTCTCATTGTTTTTAACCTTATGTGTTTTAAAAAACCAGTTGTTGTACTCACAAAGTTTGAGCTAAACAAACACATCGGTGTCAACGGAAATCAGTCCTCCTTCGCATTCCTGTGGCTGTAGACAGATCAAGCAGCATCAACTTTCGAAAAACAAACACAATCTCCAATTCATTATCACAGAGTCGTGAATCAATCATTGAATTGTCATTCAAAAATGCGACACTGTTCACCCTACACAGACTCTTAATCTGTACCGGTAAGCTTAGTACTAGTCTAGTAGAACATGTTGCATTTTTTTTTTTTTTTTTTTTTTTTTTAATGCTGACCTCAGCACTCGTCGTTATCAGAGCAGCGAACGTTATCAGGAACACTTTGTTTGCGGACCTTGCACGACAACAAAACAATTAAGATAAAAAGCAGCAGGTGGACAGACCAGACAAAAACAGCGGAAATACATGACACGGAACGCAAACAACGGACAAAAAAATCTCTAGCTGCATCCAAACTTAAGCCAATCTTCCCCTCTCTCTAAATAAAATAACGTGATATTTATCGCAATGTTTATTAGTTGATTCTGGACCTTCACGGTTAAATTCAAGTTAACGCCAAAAGACAAACGTAGGTTGTAAGCGTTGCAGAAGCGTTCTCTCTTTTGTGCACAAAACTTCAACGGTCCCCTTGTGAGAAAAATTATCCTAGCTCTCTACCCACCAACGTCTATTCACGTCACAACTGCCCCGATTTCCTCTACGACGTTCATGTTAAACAACCACCAGCTGCAGTTTAACTACAAACTTCATGTAAGCAGTAACATAAAGTCTGCATCCACGGCCGCTCTCGACGTGGCTATACCACCTTCAACACCGTCTAAAGTAATTAATTAACACGGCCAATGTAATCCATTAACCGGCTCAATATTCAGCACTCAAGTTCAAGATTAAAGTAACATAAAACAACTATACACCACAGTAGCCGCATCAGCTCGGCTTCAGTGGCTACATCAACGTGCCTTATGTTTGACGCTAAAAATCACCTTAAACAAGCTTACACTCAAAATAGTTACATTATGTGTCCCTCTCATACTGTGACGACTAGGCGCTGCTTAAAACAGTAAGTCAACAGTCTGTATCGAGCCTCAACATCTCTGTAGCATTCTAGTCTAGAACTTGTGCATCCGAATACCCTAGTCTTAGTACAGGACGCTAAATCCCTACTCTCGACCAGAACAAACAGCCAGAATCAACAATAACCACTGTTTTTACTCTTTAAACATTTTCCCATTTGCTTATTCTTTTTTTTAGAAGCCTCATCTGGTAAGGCCATTCTCCCTCCTTTTTTTATGCAAGGATAAAAAAAAGAACGCACTTACCAGAAGCACTGTAATGTAAACTAGTTCGTGGACGCCAGTTTGTAGGAGAATTCTACATAAGATGATCGAAAGGTTTGGTGAAGAATAGGCAGCAGTCAGGATGTCTTAAGCAGGAGAAGTTTTAATTGCCATCTTTGCGGAATCGCAGAGACATGAACTCAAGACATTGCCATTCAGTCCCTAACATTCAAGCCTGTCTGTGCTTTCCCAGAGGACACGGTAAATACCCTACAAGCGCGTGCACACTCCCGCAACGCAAGCATTCAGTGGCTGATAGTAGGCGCCTGAACACCCATCAAGGACTAAAGAGGATAGTAAGATCGCACAGCTTGAACCTACGGGCAGTACGACATCAATCGATTAACACAGTATGATGACTAGCGATTTAATATTATCTCTTACAAGCACCAGGAAAAAGAAAATCAGGTAAGAAATGATTAATAGTGAACATTAATAGTGAACCACAGCTCCGAGGAGGTTGTGTTGAACATTCATTGACCTTATTTATCCAGGAAAGTCCCACAGAGATAAGAATCTCTTTTCTCTAGGCACATCCTGCCCCAGAAGGGATTCTATTATCATGTTTTTTAGTGGTCGGGGAACACCTGGAGGAAACCTACTTAGACACGGGGAGAACATGGGACAGCAAAGTGGTTGCAAATGGTAAAGCAGGTGTTGTAATAGAGAGTGACTGGTTCAACTTGAAGTGCCTAAAGCAGGTAGAAAAACACTATATAGATGTTACCATCTAACATGCAAACCTACACAGGAAAGCCCCCGGCCCAGGAATCAAACACAGGACCTTCTTGCTGTGAGGCAACAGCACTAACTGCTGCACCAGTGCTTTTTAACTGTCCATCTTTTAAAACTACCTTGCACTTGTTTTCCAGTACAATGCAGATTGAACCCGTTGGAAGCTTAGCAAAAAATCTGCCACATTGCCAGTGCAGAGACCAGGACCCCAATACGAGCCTCCAGTCGTTTGGCAGTGAGGACATCACCTTAGAAATAATTCCATTTTCAGTGTTGAATTGCTTTGAGACTTGTAATTAAGCGAAGTATATTCAACATAGAACATGTTAGCATAGTGTTTACCTAAGACTATTAGTCTCAGAGGATCAGGAAGTGGAGTTCTTTCACCAACGGTGTTTGATGATACCTGTAAGATATAAATATACCTGGAAATCTTAATGGAATAAAAATAATGTACATAATAACATATCAAGAACTAAACACTTACATACAACAGGCCATTTAGTTCTCCGTCCTGTTAAAAGATGATTCACATTTTAAGTGAGTTTCACATTAACAAATAATTCGTCAAAATAAAATGAACACAAATCTCAAATTTTAGTCCGAAATATACATTTCTGGTATAATACATGAAAGACAATTTGTACCTGATTGCGGTGGAATGCGATTATTTAGGGAAGTCTGAAAAAGAAGAAACACAATAAAGTTAGAAGAAGTTAATAGGTTTTGACATCCAACAAAGTTAAAAAAGCATCAAATCTGACACATAAGACAGACACAATAAATATTAACATCACTTAGTACTTAGCGCATAATAGCATTAATCAATTGCTTTGACAGCTTGTCAAGGCAATTGGTGAATCTGTAATCAGCGAGAGGAACGTTTCGGCAGCACCTTCAGGCCAACAGATTTGATAAATCATATTAATAAACGGGCTAATAATGGACTCTGCTTTGTGCGGAACGAGGGAGCCGGATCACAGACTGTCACTGCTCCACAGTAAGAAACTTGCGTCAACTCCAGAGTGCGTCTCAAAGAAACACCTCACATGAACAGGCACCAAACAACTGTCCAAGATATATCGCCATAATAGCCGTCAGGTTAGTGGACAAAAGAGAAGTTGAGAAAGCTGACTCTGACCGCCGAGAGAAGAGAGGAGGCATGTCAATGAGAGGACTTCGTCCTGTTTACAGTT